>MPNW01000228.1:2123-47376 GCA_011800805.1 Hirudo medicinalis | reverse complement strand
TTTAATCTAAAAATTCAACCAATAATAAAATCTTTAGCCTTCACAATGTTAATATCATCATTAATGTGCTAGTTTCAAGATTCTACAGGTTTAAGTCGTTAAAATGTTATCATGAACATTGATAACATTTTGAGTGATTCACAGGGGTAAGTTATTAATTTATTTATAATAATGGCTAACAAGAAATAATATACACTGCAATATATGACAATACATATATGACATTTATAATCACCAATTACGCATGAAAAACAAATTTTAAAATGAACATTATTTTAAAACTTAATTCTTTTAAATAGCTGTCTAAGGGATGAAAATAATAACCTTTTTTTTGTAAATAAATAAAGTGATGAATAAAATAAACGTCAGGTTCAACGAAGATATACAAGTCAAACAACGGAAAGGGAAGTTGCAGAGAACAATTGGAATTGAGAGGAGTGTGATGATGTTGAAAGAGATGGAAAGACGGATGGAGGGTAAAGGAAGACAGGGAAGCAGAGGTATACCGAATATATTAACCCAGGACTCGAGAACTACTCAAGGGCTGAGCACACAAACCGAGCATTTTCGGCCATCAGACTTTTGATATGATTTCACCTCCCAAAGAAGAAAAAACAGCTTAGAAAATATATCCTCTTAAAAATCTACTGGAATTATTCTGATTGCTAATTAAGCGGACATCAGAATTAAAATTAAAATTACAATTCAATTACACATAATTACTAAACAAAAATCATTGAGGTCATTTACTCGGTTACATAAGATTCAATAAATGCTTTAAGCTACTTTGGACTGACAATGTTCCATAAAACATTTCCTTCATTCACCGATCCGTCAATTCAGGTATCGGATTATCAAACGGTTTTTAGTCAGTGAAAAATAATCTGCTAACATTCTGCCTGGGATATAAAAAGCACACATTGTTAGACTGTCTGACGATTAGTTTTTTTCTATTTTTAGTTATTCATCCGTTACTTTTATTTGTTAGATTCTATTTTGAATGTAATGCCATTGAAAATGAATGTTAAATAGATTTAGAAATAGAACTATACTGTTTCTTGTTTTGATTAGTGTTGAGAGTATTGATTAGTATTGGTGACCGAGTTTAAGAAGTAAAACATGCACTTTCCTTTATTTAAGGAATAATTCCTTAAACCTTTAAATTACGTTTAGGTCGTTATTTTATTTTACTTGTTCATTCTCAAGAGCAAACTACCAACTTTTATATTTTGATTGGACTTACATTACAAGTATTTAATGATTTATTAATTGGTAATGAATATGACACTACAAACTCAAAAAAAGTCATTTTAAAGTTGTATAATAAATAATATTAATAATAATAAGCAATAATCTTTTCACCAAAAGATTGCACGGAAACTAAATTAGTTTTGATAACTATGTTTGTTTTTTTTAAATTTTGATGGCAACTTTTACTAATCGAAGTAGTCATTCATGAAAAATAAGACAGCACATCCAACAATATTTCTACCTGAATTGATTGCAACAGTCGCTATCGGTCCAAAAAAGAATGTTTTGTTTTTTATTTTCCTATAACCTGGATGTGCCAGCTGCTTCCAGAGAAAAACTTTTATTTGAAGAAAAGTTGTTTCGTGGTGTAAACTCCAAAGGACTGGAGTGGTGTGAGGGGTCTCGATATGATTATTTTATATTTTTAATGGAAGGATATAACATAATATGTAATATAAATATAACACAATATACCATAAAATTTTAATCATTTAACAATCAAACTAAAAAATGATACTTTAACAGAATTACTTTTTGAAATTAGAAAATATTTTTTGAATAATAAAATTATGGTAGGAGGATGTCATTTTGATTTAAATTTAGTGGAAACAATCAGGTTGATGTCAAATAAAGAAGCTTTGGTTCTAGCAAATGAAATCAGATTCCATAGTCATTCCTGACAGCCCTAATCATGTCACCATTTGAAGATTTTTAGAGACATTTGATAATATTGAAAATGTTCTCCTCGATTAAAAAAAAACAACTAAAAAAATCTTCAGTTAAAAAAATAGATCAACAAAATGCCAACCTGACCAAAAATGTTAAAAGCTCCTTCATAGCATAATTGCATGACAGACCAAGGTGCTTGTAATTGGTGAAATTATCAGAGGTCGTTTCATATAAAGCTAATTGTCCAACGATTAAGTTGTTGCACCAAAGTGGCTAGTTGTTTCAGGGATTAATGCAAAAAAAACATTACTTTATTTTTAGGCAAAACACATGGGCAACATAAATGGAACATATCATTTGATCGTCAATAACTCAACTCTTTTTTTATGAATATGTATCAGTCACTAATTTATATTTATTGCCTACTTTCTTCCACTCAAAGGAGTTCTATTAAACCCTAAATGTCACAAAATGTTATTTTTATATGAATTCAGGATTTTTAGCTAATATTTATAATGTTATTACATTGTTATTACATGTTTTCATAACAAATTATATTACATTTTAGTCTCGGCTTCGCTGTATACCACTGTAAACCCCATCGTAGCTTTGGTCAACGCCTCGGATTCTAGCAACAAAACCATCGTTCAATTCATAGTACTTGCAGAGCCAGGGAATCCAAGCCCTCAAAATACAAACAGTTTAGTATCCTGTGCTGTGGACAATGTGCTTCTGAATAGGGGAGCTGAGGACATATTGTTACAATATGACTATGAAACTTATGACAGAGTGGGTTCAGAACTGTTTTATTGCAATCTTTTTCCAATTTGCATGTAATATTTTATTAAGCACTAATGATAATGGTTTTAATACATGTTAAAATATCATATTTTTAGTAAAAATGGTTAACATGATGTAATGAAGATGTTTGATAGAAAATGAAGTGCCCGAAATTGAGCCTGCTACAGTTTTCAACAAATATTATAACTTGTTCTAATCAATGCTTCTTGTGTGATGAGACATACTTTAAGACATGAAATGTCTTTCTTATAAGTATGAAAAATCTTGCATGTATTTGTTACTTGCTGCAACCAATTAAGACTCATGGTAAAAATAATATCAAAGGGAAATAAATCACTTGTTGAAATAATAGAATAAAAGCAATAAGCTTTGCATACAAATCCTAAAAACATCTACCAAGATATGTCCACATGAATGAAATGTTTACTATGATGCTTTATTAATTTTATTTGCAGCCAATGAACTGGTTTGAAATTAACAAGGTAGGGAGCGATGTAAAAGAAAACATGTTTTTATTGTTGTCAAAAGTTGATCTCTCGGAGACTTTGACGATTGGTTAGTGATTTCTGGTACGATCATTTCCTTCAAAAATGAAACACCATTTGTTTCTCTTTACAAAGATCAAGAACGTCTCAAGCTTTTTATAAATTGTACAACTGGAGATATGAAACTTCAAGGAAGTTTTCTAATTCTTGTGATACTATTTAAGGGAGATGAAATTGAAACAGAGAAACTAATCTGTTCTGAGCCAAAAATTTTTCATGTGTCTGAAAATGTCAAACAAGTTTCCTTGGGAAAAATCTGCTGTGATGTGAGAGAGGAAAAGTTTATTTCTTCTCTCAGTACTGATTCTGAAGAGTTTGACGACAGCAATCCACTTGAAAACAGCTTTTCTAACTCCAATTCTAGTAGTGAGGAGCCTTTAACTAGAGGACTGGAATGCTACCTTAAGGCACTAGGTGACTTCAAAGTCATTAAGAATGTATAGAATAGATTATATAGAAATTATTGTAATTTGTAAGGCATTGGTAATCATTATTGATTGAGATCATATATATTATACTTGGAGAGGGGGGAACCTCCTCTGAGGATCCCTGTCGGAGCTCCAAGGAGGAGTATTAAGAAACATTTTTATAACAGATATTGTTCTTAGTTATGTTTAGTTAACTTAATTCTACTGGCAATAATAATTTAAGTTTGCATGCAAATTTATCTTGCATTTAAAAGCTAAATACATTGTACTATTTTACAAATGCACCAGCACAAAACAACAAAGATTATGCCAATCATTTCGATGTGGCTTTTGGCACTCTCAGCCTTATTCGAATGTTGGATTACGAACAAGTCAAAGAATTGAACCTGACCTTTGAATGTATGAGAGGATCTTCTTCTATATCCTCCTTGGATGTCAACGAAGCCTTGATCCCAGTAACAGAAACGGTCAGAATTTGTCGGTCTCAAGTTAAGGTTCGAAATATCGATGATTTGGGTCCTTGGATCATCAGACACAGAAATCAGACTTTAAAATACCTGGAGATTCAAAGTTACTTTAACAGCGAAGAAATCAAAAAGGTTTGAAGTAATTTTATATGTCATTACCATATACAATGTAAAATATTATACATTTATTAATATGTTGTACTAGACTACATCAATCTAGGTTATTTTCATTTGAAAGCTCAGATTTGTGATTCTAATGATGAATTAAAATGAATAATATAAATCTCAATCGTTCTTTTCAATGTCAGGGAGATTTATTGCATTCTTGTCTCTCTTTCCGAGATGTTGATGCAACAAATCCCAAAGCCTATGATGTTCAGGTGATAGGGGACAGGTATAATATCGTTGCAGCTTCTGTTGATCATGAACGTCATGTGGGCCACTTGAGATGCGTGGGTTCGTGAAGCTTCCATTTACGTTGAAGAGGAAGACTAAATAAATGATTAACCCTCTTCTTCATTCTTTGTTTTCAATCACTCATTCATTCATCAGTACATTTATTCATTAGATATTTTGTTCGTTCATTCAATTCTTACTTCTCTTTAATTTCTTCACACGTCTCCCTAAATCCTTGAAATTAACTTTGTTTCCAAACATTTTTGAAAGCTTCAATAAAAGTTGAGAATAAAAAATATTTAGCCATAATTAAAAAGTATCTTAATTATTAAACAAGTTTTTTTATAATGGTTTTGCGTTGATATTTCCATTTCTTTCGTGCAGATTTGCGGGCCAAAAGAGACTTTGATCTCAGGTACATATCATCCGGTGTCAGCAAATTTAGTGTCAAAATTATTGACACTCTGTTTGTTCCGTCAGAGGAAAGCAACGACACCGATTCGGTTGGTTTGTTCTAAAACATTAATAATTGCTATAAACTTTTAAAATGTTATGCTAAATATATGCATATCAAATAAATAGCTTAAATATTTGGATGAAATTTAAAAATCTTAATGATTAATATTCAGTCAAATATCTGACATATTAGCATATTAAGTTGATCGATTATCGGCTAATTGTAAATAGGTCTAAATGATAACTTTGTGGTTCCAGGTGGAATATAGAGTCGTAATGACAGCCAGAGGATCACCTACGATCAATGTAACTTATGAAAGCATGGAATTGTCACATTTGACAGCTCCCTATTATAGAGTTGGTCTATCTAATCTTGAACATGGATTCGAATTCATTGTTTCATTTTCAATGTTTTCTCTTAGGTTTCTTTGATGCGATATCGGCCAATGCTCGGCACTTCGTTCGTGTCGAGACTAGAAAATTGCGTTGTCGTTTCAAATGCCGAAGTCACACTTTTGCGACAAAAGACTTACCAAATGAAGCGTCCCCAAATAGAGTCGAGCAGGATGAAATCTGATGGGAAGGGAATCGATTGCAAGCAGCTCGGCGATTTGTTTAAAGTCACTTCAAAAGAAGGAATTGTCTACGTCAACAATGTCAATATTCTTGATAAAATTACCAGCGCCTCCTTAAACTTGTTGGTTGAAAAGAAAATTGACAATAAAAAATATTCTGAAAAAACTCGAGATAAAAGTCTTACTCAACTTGTTTCAAATATCACAATTAGCATTCATAATTCCTCACAATCTTGGATAAAATTTAAAAGCAAGTCTATTACTAATTGTTTATTTGCAATTGAGAGTTTAAACATATTATTGAATATTCCCTTTGATCTACAATTGCATAAATCTTTCTTCCATCTCTAGATATATTTTCCAAGAATGTCAGCTGTTCATGGAGCGATAACCAACAATCCTGCTCAAAAAGCAATGGCATTGGAACTTCACAAGGACATTGCACTTGGTTAATTCCACATTTAAAGAATATTTCTGAAGATAACAATACCTCCAGTGAATCTGAGGATAAGTCACAGGGCGGAATTGGAAAGCAAATGAAGAACGTAGTTTCAAATTATGAGACTTGTACGTCCTCGCCATCCACTTGCCCAGATCTGGTATGTGACGAGCTGGAGAAGATGGTTCGTTTTCTCTGCCCTCAAGACTGCACACGTATGTCTAGAGGATTGATTATACCAACTAAGACCATGTTTTAATATTATAGCAGTGATTTATCTTAACCAAGTCTATTTCCAATGCCTTAATTGTAGGTTATATTAACACATTAAATAAGTGTCATCCTTTTATCCATTGGCATGATTACTTTAAAGCTTCTTCTAGAGAAATAATGCATCTTTAAATTCTTGCAACTTGTAATGAAAAATCTACATTAATAATAAATATAGTATCTTTAAAGTGCAAAATAATCTTTCATTTGAAAAGCCTTCGAAGTCCTTGGTATAGGCAATTTGAAGCACGCCCCTAATGCTGGTATTGATACCATTTCTGGTACCAGATGTTGGTGTGATAAGAACCAACATTGTTCCTGTGAGAATGTCAATCCAGCCAAAAAAATCATCGTTGACATCTCCACCGCTTGCAATGGCCCTCATTGTTTTTCCAACAAAACTGGAACTTCTGAGACCACGGTATCCTCCATCTGTGGAAACACTTGCAGGCTGACCATCGTATCCACTGTTGCAGTAGTCTTTTTCCTTCTCTCCGGGTTTTTGACAGTGGTCTTTCTTCTCTACCGAAATGGAAAATTTTCATTTAAAAATCTTCTGAGAGATGGAAACAATGGAACATCCATAAATGGGAAACCTTCAAAGGTTGCTAGGATTTCTGGAACTCTGGTGGAAAATCCCCAATATGCAGATACTGAGGAACCCTTATTGGATGGAGTTGGTAACACCAACATTCTCTGGGATAAAATATATTTTTCCTCCAATTTCAAAGTAAATTATTAATTATTTGCATGGTCCGAGTGGCTTAAAATTACAATTTTTTAGTTTTCCAAGTGGGAAATTGAAAGAACTTCATTAAGACTTGAATCAGTCATAGGTGAGGGTGAATTTGGAAAAGTGTTGAGGGCCAGGGCGAGGAATGTGCCTGGTTATCCAAAAGAGATGGTTGTAGCTGTGAAGACATTAAAAGGTAATTCATGTTATTTTATGTTTATTGCTCATGTTATTTACTGTATTTATGTCTGTTTATGTCACTTCTTAAGATTTATTTCTAATAACAACCTGAGTGATAATGCATATCTATACTCAGTTAAAAAAAACAGAAGTATCTGAAATAAAGCAAAACATCAACAAAGAGCTACAAATGAGGATGATCAACTAGAAATTAAAGTTCCTAATAGTTCAGATAGCAACTAAATTCAAAGTTTCATGTAAGAGGTTGATGAGATAACGATTTCATTTGGTTGTGAGTTCCAGGGTCTAATGATCCTATTGCAAAAAGAGAACTTGGCACTGTCTGGAATTATTTATTGTAGTGAAATTTGAAGTTGAGTACTTGATTGCATATTCCATCTTCGTTAATTTGTTATTATTTTTTACGGTTTGTGGCATAAAAAATATAACAAATCGAGATAAACTGCTTCTACATTAATTTTTAATTTGCGAATTGCATTTGATAAAATTTAGATTGTGCTTCAGCAAGTGAATATAGAGATTTGATCTCTGAATTTAATCTGCTGCAGCAGGTTGAACATGCCAACATTGTTAAACTTATTGGAATCTGTAGCAGTCCCGAAGGTAGAAATTTTATTATTGGATTTGTTGCAACTTAAGATTGACTTACTTTTACATTAAACAACTTGGATTTAATTTTGTAAGCTTTTTCTTTGCAACTTTAGTAAATTCACACATTTTCTTGTATTTAATTTGTCACGTTAGATTTCTGTAAAAATAAAATGTGCAGCTGTTCTTTGAATTGATTGTCTTGAAAAACATTTATTTAAAGGTCCACTCTATGTTGTTGTCGAATATTGCAAACATGGATCTTTAAAATCATATTTGAAGAAATTCAGGATTAACTGGCAACACCAAGAAAAATGTCTAATTGACATACCTGTCCTTGATGCACAGGGTTCTCTGGCTAATCCAAAATTAGCATCTAAGGAATTAGCATTAAATCGAAGTGAAGAAAAGGAAGCTGCCCCTGTGACATCAACTGATAATACTTCAGCCTCTTTCATTAACATGGACAAGAACGTTGGACAAATTATTTTTGAAAACTATATGGATGAACGACATCATGCAAAAGAATTTGAATGTTCTGCTCATAAAAGGCATCCTGCCTTGATGTCAGATTGCACAATGAATGCAATTAAGTACACAACCCATCCTCATTTGAAATCTGTAAAAAAGGCCTCAGTGAACGAGACTCTTAACGTTGCCACTTCATGCCCGACTCTTCAATCACATGGTCTCTGGTACAGAAGGCTTAGTGATGAACAAGTCAATCAGAGCATTTCAAAAGAGGTTATTGAACCAATTTTCACTGACTCTCAAAATGACCGGGAACTGGTTCAATTGTCAGTTGATGTATTGGAAACTGAGGAACCACTAGATATTAATCAAGAGAAAAAACAATCAAAAAGTGATGAAGAATCTTTAGAATTCATAGGTGAAAGAGACCTTTTATCTTTCTGTTGGCAAATTGCTAAAGGAATGGAATATCTTGGCTCCATGCGAATTGTGCATAGAGATTTGGCTGCTAGGAATATTCTAGTGGCAGAAGGAAGGATAGCTAAAATATCTGATTTTGGTCTCAGTAGGGATGTTTACGAGGGAGATGCCTATCTCAAAACTAGCAAGGTTCATTCTAAAGATCATTTACATTTTTATATTCTGCTTTCATAGCTTTTTTTTATAGTTTAATTGTACTTGCTTTTATTTCAATTTCATCTTTTAAAGGGTCCTCTGCCTGTGAAATGGATGGCTCCAGAGTCGCTATTTGACCACATGTTTACTCCTAAAAGTGATGTGTAAGTCATTTGAAGGCTCTTAATTTTCTAAATAAACAAATTAAAAATTTTTTAAAATTAAAAAAATTTTTTTAATTTTAATTAGTTAGTTATAGAAACTTTCTGTAGCAGCTAGGATTTGAACTCCTAATGGAGCTGCACCAAAGTGAAAGCCTTATCGGCTGCTGAGTCATAAATGTTTTTAAAAATTTTTTATTGGAATTGTGACAAAATGTCATGTCAAGCCCTTAGGAGTAACCCTTGACATTCTTGATGGTCCATGTTTTGTGTTTTCATAAATTTGGCTCAATAAAAAATATCGTCGATTCTTAATCAGTAAGTTTCTTTTGTTTTGTCTCAGATGGTCTTATGGAGTCGTCATGTGGGAAATTGTGACCATGGGTACATTAATCCATTAAAATGCATTTTATACTTATCATTGTAAAAATTTATGCTACTGTAGGAGCTAACCCCTATCCAGGAATAACAGCAGAAAATCTATTTACACTGCTCAAATCTGGTTATAGAATGGAAAAACCAGTTTCATGTTCTTCAGAAATGTTAGCTTGAGTACTTTAATTAAGACATTTCAACAAAATGCTCAGTCACTTTCAAATTGCTTGCAAATCATTTATTAATTTCAGATTTAATGTAATGCAATCTTGCTGGCAAAATGACCCAAAAAAGAGACCACATTTCAAAAGCCTTGTCAAACAATTTGAAAAGTTCCTTTCCAAAAAATCGGTTAGAATATAAATAGCTCGATCTTCCATCATAAATCCATTGCTCCTGTAAAACCCTTGAATCTTCAGACTTTTATAATTGGATGATTAAATATGTTATGGTTGTAATACATGTATTTATAATTTAATGGTTATATTATGACCTTTATCACTGTAAAAATACTAGAAATCAGTAAATAATAGCATATTACTTTCATTAAGATTTAAACTTTCAGTCATTTTAAACCACAGCATTATCTAGACCTTAGCAGGATGCTCAAAGACAACAACCTACAGTTTGCCTCATCTGGTTAGATCTTCAAAAGGAGTCTCACTCACTTTATCACTTTTATTGGCTTAAGTTTGGGATGGGCAAACTAAAAGGAAATGATTTATTAGGCAGTTATGTTCTTTGTTAGAAAGAAAATAAATGCAAAGACCTTTTAGACAACTAGTCATTTAATTTTAGGCAACTATATTACAAGTTGAAATTCATCACTGTTTTATGGACTTGCATGATTAAAATTATGTATGTGATAACTATACTAAAATATGGAATACATTTCAGGTGACAGAACTTTTGAGTGACTTCACCGTCAGAGGATACCTAAATTTTGAAATGAACGACTCAATTCAACTGCTAGAGGTTGTGGACAAATAGGTTGTTCTGCATTAACTTAAACTCTTTAAACCTACAGCCTTAATCATGAAACAGACTTTTAAGGGCTTTGCTATTTTAAATGATATGTTTAAGCCTATTTCACAATTATTATCTTAGTAACATCTGATCTTTTTGTGCACTTGGTTCAGGGCCGCTGAGAGGAGTGTGGGCAATTTCTTAGGGTCTGCCCGAATCTTAAAACATTATAATCACTTATGAAAAGTTATGTATAATCAGTTATATAATTTACAGGCCTACATAATAATATTACTGCCACAGCTAGTCAACTGCAATGATAAAGACTTTAAAAAATCTTGCTGGTAAGGCATAGAAAATATAGGAATATGTTTATTGTAGCCATATTTTTTGCATTAATTTAACCAAAACAATTTATTTAAATAGTTTTGATGTAAACAAAACACGAGCTTACATTATTATGAATAACTTTTTACATAATTTGTGTGACTAGTTTAAAAACTTTTTTCACAAAAATATAGTTTAGGAGCCCATGGTCACTGCGTCTAGGGGCCTGAAATTTCTGTTGGCGGCCCCGACTTAGGCTGCTGGTTTTCCTTATTTCGTTGACATAGCCAATAATTCTCTTTGAGTTGAAATGGAGCTTCTTGTGTAAATTATTAAGCAATTGTTTGGGATATTTTAACTAAAATGTTTAATGGATACTCATAAGTCCCTTATGATTTTGAAACTCAACTTCTCTGGTTTGATGTTTGTGCTTGAAAACTGTCCATTTGTTTCCATATAAATAGGAAGCTTACAAACCCTAACAAATTGTTGCTTAGCTAAATCACAATATCCAAATTAATTAACAATTCCAAAACAATAAAAAGAGAAAGGGCACATTTGAATTTGGCACATGACCCCATCTCTCAGACAATGCAAATCTGAGACCATTTTTGCCCTTGGATCTGCATTTGGGCATGCAAGTTGGCCGAATGGGTTGTGTCCTGCCCAAAGAGGTAATAGCAAGTCGTAATGTGTCTTGTCCTGCACCGCCAAGGAGCACCTTCGGGCAGGCATGCTATATAAATGGCAGAATGACTAAAAAGTGTCTTTGCATCCTATTTGGATATATAAGGCACTCAAAAGATTGGCTAAATACAAATACAAATCTTTGGCCAGTGATTCTGAGAGTCAAACGGAGTCATCAAACTATACTATAAAGTTTTAGGTCATTGACGTTTGACACTCAAACTAGTATATAATGTAATCCAACGAATAAATAATCCAATTAATAAACATGCATCTGATTAACATAGGTACTGCTTAATGTTCTTCATTGTTGTTATGTAGCCCCACAATATCAAATGAAGCTTTCAAGAACTGTTTTGCTAATTCCTTTGAAATTAATAATTATTAAGCTGCAATGAGACACAAATTGCATTGTATCAATTACGCAAAAATTTTAAAGCAGACTTTTAATATGTGAAACCGAACTGTTTGGCATTGCCTCGGCTTCTTTTGAGCATTTAAATAAATATTTTAATATAAGAAAAATGAACCATTACTTTCATCAGAGGTCATATTTTACTTTCTAAGATATTTTTCTAAAATAAACCAATTTTGTCAATGTGGAAACAATCCAAGGAACTTGTTTAAATCCTGAAGTTGATTTGTCATCTGTGACAGACTCAAATTTCTCTGAAACCAACTTGCAGACAACTGTCATTATGCTAAGGACATATATAAAAATCTTATAAGTGCAATTGAATCTAATCAAAATTTTCTGGTAACAGAGTTATCATCTTAATTTGCCTAAACCTAAAAAATAATAATAAATCTCTGCTATTATAATTCAGTCACCCCAAAGATAATATTACTAAAGAGTTTGGCTCCATTTAATTATTTGTTTTACTAACCCAAGTAAATCAGTTGTTTGAACTAAGTCACTATTCAGGACGTGGCACAGAGACTGAATAAACCATGATCCATCGATGTTGTTCCTCCAGGAAAAATGGCCTAATCAATAGCAGCTTAATGTAGCAAATTTACATGAATGGTGATCATGTTTCAAAAAGAGACAAAAAATCTAATCTAATTGCAAGGGCTTTCCTTCCTTGCAACCTTTCTCGTCCTATGCCATTTCTATGTCTCTTATTTGAATGAGTTGCTAAGCTCCAGTCTCCTATGGCAGCTTTAACATCCTAATGACAATGTCCGATTTGGTGGATACCATAATGTCATCTCACCACTTAACATCTTTTCCAAGAGTTTGATGCCTCTTACCTGGGAATGGTTCCTTATCTCTTTAATGCTGGCTTAAACTTGCCAGTCTTTCATGGGAGAGGTTTAACTTAGATGGGAGGTGTTTTGATGGGGTCCTGCATTTGTCTCTGTCAAACTCAGATGACCTTCTTATGGGAAATATGTACTCTAAGGTATCAGCTCTTAAGCATTGCCCTCAGGATTACAATCGTATCACCCTTTGAAGATTAACTAGGATTTTCACATCCTTCATGGTGGATCTCATCGAGAACCCGTTGAAGTAAATCTGTAATAGGATAATGGCTCATGTTAATGTGGAGTTCTAAAGTCTTGCAAATGAGCTGGTATGGCAATGACTTTACATACATAAGGCCCAAAGAGGCTCAGTTGAAACATAAATCCATTAGAAGCCCAAACCATATGCTGGACTATGAGACCATCTTTGCCCTTGGATGTGCATTTCCATCTGCATTGGAACTTACCCAATGCTCTTTTTCTTTTATATGACGTGGCATTATCCGAGACATACATAATCAAATATTAAATGTAACAAATAGATCCGATGTCTCATCAGCATTAATTGTATAATGCATGAAATTATCACAATACCTGGTACCACGGAATAAGCAATCATAACATCAGCCTCAGATGAAATTGTTTTAACTACATCCAATCCTTGAACTCTTAAACTTCCATCTGCCATGTCCACACCATAATCAAAATATGAACCTCTGCAGGCCTAAAAATATTATTTAATAGATATATTGCAGATGTAAACTTATAGCTCTTTTTTTTATAAAACATGATTTCCCTTGCAGCACAAATAATTTGTCATTAGTGCGATTCTTGTGAGAAAAGCAGGTGATTGGGAAACCATAATAGTATTGGGAAAATCATACTTTGACACTTTTCAAGTCCATATAACAACCATTGCAATAGCCAGACATCATCATGATGTGATGTAGCATGAAAATGTAATCATAATTTATAATTAAAAATTAACCTGCACAAAAAATAGTTTAGGCTTCCCGATCAAAGTAGGACAGTTTGAACCTTTAACCTTTTCAATGAGGTCATAGAGTTTAAGTTGGCCATCAATACCATAAATTATTTCATTTTCACACCCATGGGAAAGAATGAAACAAACAAAGCAATCATAATCAGTATGGTTTTCCTCTGCCACTGAAAACCAGTTGAATATTTAATTTAGCTTCTAATAACCATCAAATGAAATTTAATGGGCTTAAATTCAATGATTGTTAAGACAAGGAATAATGATGTCGTTACATATATAGATGCCATGATTATAAAAGCTAGAAGTAACCTACTGTCAGACACGGCAAAACGCATTTGCATACATGTTAGATCCTTCTGCTTATAAACTTCAAATCCCAAAACTGAGAAGGTTCTTTCTATTTCACATGCGTCGACATCTGTTCCTTTTTATCATAAAGCAATTATACGCCTATAGGACAACCGAACTGTTTCTACTTTAGTAATTACTGACCTGCACGCTCTAACTGACCGGTACGAACAGGATCAAAATTATGGTTATTTATTATGAGGCACTTTCCAATAACTTTCCGGACAAATTTATATTCATCCAGCGATGGTGGCACATTTGTCAAGACGGTTGTTCTAAAAAAATAATTACAGCTGTTATCACAAGCCTCTAAACATGATTAGCGAAGCTGCATGGTTTAAAAATTCCAAGGTAAAGACGCCTCAGCAATTCATCTGAATACATGCCTAGCTGGATCTGATGTGGCATCAGTGGCTGTATCCATACTTTCAGATTTTGAAATAACTTTCAACGATTAAAAGCCCACGTCAGTAGTCGTGATTGTGATACATGGGAAGTAATTGATCGACGCGAATTGAGAACCACCTATGACTCAAAAGAATAAGATCGTGCCTTTCAATAAAGACATAAACTTCGGCTGCGTGTGTGTGCGTGCGTGTGCGTGTTAATTAACGTCATTTTCGGCAGCGTGAGGGAGGAGCCGGCAATGAGGGGAAGAGCTATGTTTTGTCACAAAAAGTGATGTGCTTATTTCTTATTTTAAACATAAAATGTCCTTTAATAAATTAATAAAAAGTTTTAATTTTAGTCTTGGATTAATGCCTTTTTTTCAAGAGATGGAGTTAGAACTTCATTCACCAACAATGGCATTGAAGCACTCAACAGACTACTTAAAGGGCAATAGTTAAATAGGTTGTTGTACGAAAGCTTATGAACAGCCGTCATAGCCATCATTGAGAACTTTTTGCCTTATCAGTAAGAAAGGTTCAATTTCTTTGGCTTCCGGCTTCTCATATTATTATTGAGTGCAAAGGCCGATCTTTGCGCTCCCAGATGCTTGATGGCATTTTCTAAATTTACGAGATAACTTAAGATAAATACATCCTTTTTGGTTTTTATTTTCTTAAAATTCCTTTGTAAAAATGAACAATCATCTTAAGTTTGCCTTATCCATTAAAATTTAAATATGCATATCATGAAAATGTTGCAGACAAATTTTATTCCTTTTTGTATACTATTTTGTAATAGTTTGCAATTATTTTTAATAATCTCATTCTGCTATCGAGTCCACAATTTAACAGCAAACAAAGCAACACCAAAATAATAATCACTAGCTAGATAAATATGCATATTTATGTTATTGTATGTCTGTATGGCCAAATTTTGCAAGATTTTTTTTAAATATATGCAAAATTGTGTCAAAGGATGGAAATTGTAAAGTAACAAACTTTTATACAGTGGATTTAAATTTTTTATCTAAACTAAGCATCAATATCATCCCAATAGCTAACACTGAAGCTACTGCTATCAAATGCAAAAATAGAGAACAATTGAGAAATTAAAAAGTTGCAATATGAAACTCTTCCAAACCATATTATACGAATCCTAAATAAAAACAATAAATCAAAGCAGCCATACCTAATCTAATGTTATTACGGCACACAAGTGATTTTTTTTAAATAAGTGAAGTATTCAGCAAGTACACTCAAAAATCCATTCAAAAACAAATAAAAAGCAAAAAATTCCACCAAACAAAATGAAATTGAATTACTGAAAATAATGCAAATTCTTTCAATGGATGAAGAAAATTAAGTGTCACCCAATAACTCAACTCAGACAAACCAGTGAGTTCTTTCAAAACCTTGAGCTGATAAAATTACCATAAAAATTAATTTAAAATGATTTTCGTAGGTGAGCTTTAATTGAGACACTTGTATTATTCATCATTATTACTAATAAATAAATCTGTTTCAAAACCAAGGATAAAATAATGAAAAAATCTCTTATTAACTAACAATAATCCAGTGCAACAATAATTTCCTAACCAATAGTGCACAAAATGATCTTTGCCTGCAAAATTGTTTTTAAATAAAAGATATTTGATTTTAAATTTGATTTTGAATTTAATCAACTAACACTGAACAAATGTTTTGAAAATATAAGATTTGTATATGTATCTTCATAAAGGTATATTCACCTCTCCGATATTTCTAGCCCTGAACAAGTGTGCAACAAAGTCTTTTGCGAGAGTGCAAGTTGTCTCTCTAGAAATATGACATTAATTTATGATTAATTTAACATTTAAAATTAATAACAAAGTTATAATTAAAACTGAATTATATAATTTAAAATATAGGATGTAAAACTTGTACTTTGTAAAGCATTTTGCCGTGACAATAAATTTTAGTAACTATTCAAATATGGAGATCAACAATATTATTTTTCAATTTTAGAAATTTAAACTTTTTGCAAATTTAAACTATTTGAAGACGATATCAAACTCTACTCAAGATCATCATTTCCTCAGAACTCTTCCTTACAGACTGCAATCAACAGGCTAGTGATATGGAGCAACAAATGGCAATTACAGCTAGCTCCTAAAAAATGCATTCAAATCTCCATCAAGATGTCATGCATCAAAACTCCACCAAGCAATAAAACAATTGCTTCACAAATCCTTTATCAGACAATACCCAAAGCATTTGTGAGATTGAGATTACTCCTTAAATGCTTTCGTACATCGAGCAAAAATATTCTAACCACCTATATCCAACCTATCCTCGAATATTGTTCCCCAATCTGGAGCCCACATAGCGAGCGGCTCTAATTGAAAATCGAATGCACCCAAAAATATTTCACAGGAGCCATCCCCGGTTTCAGAGCATTGCCTCACCATAGCAGATTACAACTACCAGGGCATAAAACCCTTGAACATTGAGGCCTTGTCAATGACCTGTGCCTCTGCTACAAAATAGTTCAAGGTCTCGTTCAATGCACAATTCCGGAATTCCCTTCGTTTCTTGCCTCTAGTGGTCATCCCCTTTGTTTATGCTAAAAGAAATGTTCCACCAAACACAGCAAACAGTTCTTCTTTAACAGAGTCATGAAACCCTGGAACTCTCTACCCCTCGGCATCATTAACTCCATGACATTGTCTCCTTTCAAATCCTGCCTTTCACTCATTGACCTCAATGATTACCTCTTAATTAAGTGATCACTTAACTTTGTTACTCTGTATCGTTTCATTCTGTTCTCATAGGCACCTGTAATCATTACACAAATTTGAAGTCATAAGATGACCCTGAAATTTATTTTGACAAAATAAATGAAAAAAAATTATAATTAACATTCCATGTATTTTAAGACCATGGGTGATTACTATCTCTAATTACACAATTACTTAAAGATAATAATAATGTTTAATGTTAAAACGACTTTATTTTATTATTTTCATAATTTACCTAATGTTGCAAATATTCATTCAAATATGAAGCCCTGTGAAGCCAAGTCTCCAAATATAAATATGCAAAACTATTAATTGCAGCATAAATACCCCACAATGCAGGCAAACATCTCAGAAAGATCATCCTTTCGCCCGCAAGAGGAAATCTCTGTGTAAGAGGCTCTCAAGAACATCTACAATTCCAAGAATCAAAGTCAAATCAGTTTAAATTCACTGAGTGTGGCTAAAAATGTAATAATTAATTGATTAATTCAAAGATTGTTTCAAAATTATGTAATCAAAAACAATTAAAAATATTATATAATATAACATATTTGATATTTATTGTAATTTAAAAGTTATTATTTGAAAATTTGATGTATATAAAAATTGTATATGATTTTCATTATATATTATATCAAACCTCAGAATTCATTTTGAAAACCACAAGTTCAGTTTCTCCCAAATATAATTCAGCCCTGAATGTCTTAAAAAAAATTATAATGTAATTATAATTTAAATATATTAATATATTAAATATAATTTTTTAAATAATATTTATATATATATAAATTATAGTATATTATAATATAATGTATGATTAATTTTATTTTTTAAAATTATTTCAGTTAAGTTTTATTGTTACCAAAGTGTTTGATCTTTTTGTTGCTTAAGAGATGGTGTAATTGCAACTAAATAATTAGTCCCTTCCACTTAGAGAGAATAAATAAAGAGAATAAATTAGAAAAACATTGTCATTAACTACTCTCCAAATTTCTCAAAGTCTAATTAATAATCATTTTACTTTATATTATTAAAGTTTTCAAGCCCAAGAAGCCCATCATTTATCTATTGCTATAATAAGAATTTAAAAAAAAATCAAATTTGGGTCAGTATGATTGTCGGATAATTTCTTCAGTAAAGTGAAGATGTGTGAGTTTATTTGAAAGTGAATTTTAGTTTTTATTCCATTGGTGGTTCTCTTCTAGATTTTTGGCAATGTATATTGTAGAATAATAACAACAACTACAACAATAACTTTAATTGTTTGATTCTTATTGCAATAACATATTTACTGAAGTGAAATACAAATATCAAACAAACAATAGGCTCTTAATAAACACAAACCTCTAGGCTCATTACAAATTCATAAACAAATTTACCTGAAGCTGGTTTTGAAGTTCAGCACTTGTGATTTTATTGATAGCCTGTTCAATCTGGCAAACTGATCCATCCTATTAGATGATTACAGCTTATTCAAAAAAATGTTTGCTGGTAAAACTGCTTATGTCCAAAAATCAAAGTAAATTAGGAATAAAATTAAATTAAAAAGTATAAATCACCATCGCCGGTTAATAGCTAACCAGTGGTCTTGATTTGGACGTTAAATAAGTATGCTAAAATAATTCAAAGAAAAATAAATCACCTGTCCTACATGGGTAGAACCAATGTATTGTACAGCATATTGGGCCCTAAAATTAATCTTTTTAAATAAATTGAGCACTGCATTAAAACATAAATTTAAATAAATAATTATATAAATATACCTAAATTACTCACAGGAGCCAATACCTAACAAAGTCATCTTTTAAAACTATGTTTACAAAACAAATTTCAAAAATGTAAATGTAGTTCATTTACATATATAATAGTCCTTCCTAAGGGCACTTCACATTCACTTTTACCATCATCACCAACATCAACATCACCAGCATAACCATCATCAACTCACTGATCATTTCCATTGTGCACTGGTACCTCCTCATCATCATCTCCTGGGAGAAGGGCATGGGGAGGATTTTTTCCATTATTGGAATTTTGAATATTCTGATCTAAAATAAGATCAGCATCCCTTTTTAGAGATCCAACAGCCAGGGGGAGGTCTTTTATGAGTTCAGCTATTGGCATAAAAACTGAGCCATCTGTTAATTTTCTCTGTAAAAAAAATATTATAATATTAATTAATAAATTAATAAAAAATAGCATTTAAATTTATTTATAGACAACTTATTTGAAAAAAACTATACCTTTACTATAGCTAGTTCCACTGGTTTATCTCTGAATTGCCTCAAGTAGGCTGAAATCTAGTTTTAAATTACAAGATGTAATGTATTGTAATAAATTGTTGTAACCCAGAAAATGGATTATTGCTTTAAAAAGATCTGATTATATAAGGTCGATTCCCTGCCTTCCGAAATCTTCCTCCATATTTAAGAAAAGTGTCTTAGAGCAGTGTGCATCAGAAGCAAAGTAGCAAAGAGAGCTCAAGAGTAGCTAGAACAACACAGTCTGGACAGTGAAGCCTCATGCAGCTGATGCTCAGTTCAGTTCGCAAGAAAATCATTCAACCATGCCTTACAACTGCTACATTATCAGTTACTATGGCAACCCATTTGAATTGAATAGTTGATCTATAAACTAACTGTATAGCTTGCTAGTTTATGGACCAATGGTTTATTACAGTATAATAAAATATAATAAATTATTTACATAAAATCAAAAAATTCATATTTATTGATATAGCCTCCCATTAATCCATTTAGTTACAGAAACTCTTGCAAGTGGCTAGGATTTCCTAACAGAGCTGAACCAGATCGATAGCCTTAACCAATCGGCTACTGACCCAAATAATAATAATAACAATAATAATAATACATTGCTTACCATTCCAATTGTTGAGTTCTTGAGTGGCTTGTTGAAAATCTCATCAAGAATGTCTCCAGCCTCAATCTCACCCTAATAAATAAATATCAATTGCCAGAAAATGAAAGATTCATTGAATGTGTTTGATCAATCACTTCTTTAATGAATTAATGTAAAGTAGATTCTATGGAAAGAAAGCAATAGAATTAAATTAACTTAAACCAGGTAATTTTGTGTTAAATTACAATTTAATTGGAGGTTTTACTGTAATAGGTAATAAATGTACCATAATTAGTAATAAATGTGAGTTTGTTGTTGAAAAATGTCCTCACATTTTCTTCAGCCACACTAGCCTTGCAAAGAGCCAACACAATAGAATGGCAGTTCTTATGCCTTGATAAAAGTCATAGAGTGAGTACTTAAGCAATTTCTTAACTATTAAAATAAAAATTTATAAACAATAGCACTATAAGCGTTTTCATTTATTTTTTTCTTATTGCAAGTTAATCACAATTAATGCTAATTAAACAAAGATACAAATACTTACAATATCTCAATACCAAGATTCCTGCAAGGGACCAGAGTAGTCACCTTAAAGACCTAGGATTATAGTCACAGGATTAATAATATTTTTTGTATAAACATCAAATGTAAGCAAACAACAATAAATACTCAATTGAAATATAAAAGAAATGATCCATAGGCAAAACTCAAAGAGATTCACATAATGGCTAGAGGGTGACAAAGAATAGAATATAGATGATAGAATATATTAGGATCTGGAACTTAGATTAAATTCAAAATAAAACAAGAAAAAAAATTAAAACCAAAAATTGTGAATACAATTAATGTAATTGCATAGGACTAATATTCAAAACTGACTTACTGGAATGGTCCAAGTCTCGTCAAGAAATGAACAATTCTAAAAAAGAATAACGCAAATTTCAGTTTAACAGCCTTAGTAATCAATGAACTAAATTTTAAAAGTTTGTAATTTTGAAATAATCAAATATTCCTCTAAATGCTTATGTAATATTTCCCCATTACTGTGAAAAATAATTGAAACCTTGCTAAGCCATTGAAAATTAAGAGGTTAAAATCCTGTGATATAGGCCAACAATATTTTGCTTAGGACAATATTATTAATTAATGCCACAAACCTGCAAACATAACTCAAACTTTAATTCACTAATCTGCCTGAGAAGAGAGAGTAAGATCTCTGCAATGATGCAAAAATGTCAAGCTTTCACAATGTGCAGTAAGTAGCAACTTCAAACAATGAAAGCTTAATAATTTCAAATGAGATGTGAAAAGACCTTAACTGAAAGTAAAAGTAACTCCTTTGAAAAAAAAAAAGACTACAGTTGTTAAATTCACTAATATCGTAAAGTAATGAAAATAACAATGTAACTTTACATGCAATGCTTGGCCCAAAGAAGAATATAGTTGTAAAAATGTAGCAATCAGTCTAATCAAATTTTAATATGCTTTACTCGATTCTTCTAATTAGAAAAATGAATTAATTTAAAAACAAATAAAGACATAAAACATAACATTTACCTGCTTGTATGGAGTCAAATAGGAGACATGTTTTTGAATAATACCAATTCTGCATAAATATGGAATTGCATTTTAAACATTAATGTGTATTCTAACAGTAATTATTTTGGCTACAAGAGTAAATAGCATCACATCTATTTCACATGGATTCTTAGAATGAGGTTGATGTATTTTATGGCAATATTAAAATAAAGTATGAGAAATCAATCAATTCTGAACTTAGAAAATAAAAGATTTGTTAAAGATTCATTTGCAAGATAAATGCATGTAAGACTGCAGAAGACTGCCATGCCATCAATGACTGGCATTTCATCAACTTTCTCCAACTCGATCTAAAATCACGTTTATCGGCACTCGCGCACACCTATACCTGCCCATATCATTTGCTCTCAAAAATACTCGAGCTCTTCAAGCTGGAGACTCATATCTTCAGTGTAACAACAAACCAAGAACCAACTGACGCTATGCATGAAGTGCCATGTAAATGAACTAATATTATTGTTGTCGTCGTCGTCGTCATCATCATCATCATCATCATCACCATTACTATTATTAATAGACTAACGTTGAGGAAAGAAAGATGTACCGACAAAAGATGTATTACATTATCGAGAAATTTGTTTTGAAGACAACTTCGGAGAAAGAATCTCCCACGACCTTGATCCGTGGTGATCTACAAGAAATTGCAGAGCTATTGAAAAGCTAATGAAATTTAATAAAAAATTAATGCTTGCCAATATCATTTCCAAAAAAAGTATTTCATTTTTATTAGGAAACTAATATAACATCTAAAAACATATAAGTATCTGAGATGACAATTCAAAAAGGTTTGCATGTGTCATTTATAAAAAGCTGCATAATTACTTTAGTACAAGTTTTGGCTCTTTTCAAGAAAATCTCAAATAAAGGATGGCATCTGCAACAAAATAAGCAAATGCTTTAGGTCACTTACAACTACTATTAGTTACAATAAATTAACAATGTATTTTATTATACTGTGAAAGATTTATTATGATTAAAATTATTTATTATTTTGCCTATTATGATCCAAACAAATGATAAAACTTGTTAAGGTTTAAAATGAAGACAGATAGTCAACAAACAATAAATCAAATCAGTGGCAAATAGTTCATTTGAACTTTAATATTATTCAAGTAAATAATAGAATCCATTAAAGAGGAATATAGTCATATCAAACATCAAAGAAAAATAAACACAAGCACATTGCAAGTCTTATTCAATCAGTTTTTTAACCAGTTTTTCCCAGGGCTGCCGACAGAAATTTTGAGCCCCAAGGCAGAGCGACCATGGGCCCCTAAACTATCTTTAATTTTTACAAAAAAATTTAAAAAACAAATTGTTATACAGATGGTAATAACACAAATGACATTATTTTAAAAAATTATTTTTTGTTAAATTAATACAAAAGTGCAGTTAAAACTGACAAAAATATTTCTATGCCTTACCAGCAAGTATTTTTTCATAAGTCTTTATCATTGATGTTGACCAGGTGTGGCAGTAATATTATTATGCAGACATAAATCATAAACTTTGCATGAGTGAATCTAATATTTAAGACCTGGGTGGACCAAAAAAATTACTGGGCCACTGGCCTCCCCTGCCCTCCTTCTCAGCAGCCCTGAGTTTGCCTTAAATTAACCAGTAATTAACTATCTCACCTTATTTTTTTATTGGTCAAATAATTTGAAAATGACTCAATACATTTCCAGTAATCTCTAACTGATTTATCAAAGATGGATGAGCTCTCTGTAAAAAATATTTGAGTGACACTCAGACAGCTAATTAAAGAAATGGTCCTAAAATACCAAATAAATCTTTGCCAGTAGTTATGTATCAATTTGGTATAAAATGTTAGTAATTGTTACTAAGTAACTTCGATTATTATCGATAATAATTTAAGTGATGATGTAACACATTTAAAAAATAATTTAACTTTCTCATTACGTTTCAAGTCCTTTCTTAGTAATATTTCCAGCTGTTCGCAAAATGGTTGAAGATTCGGATGATTGTCGGTAACGGGCTGATTAATGGTGAGGTGGTAAACGTTCTCTGAAAATTAATGGCAAATTCCATAAAGTAAAGCAACAAAATGCGTTGAAACGTGATAATTCGTCGCAAATTATTCAAAACTACAAAAGTAGCTCTAGATCTAACTCTTTATTTCTTTTATAAATGGGTTTGAAAAAGACATGCCAGATGCTTTGCTTAGTGGAAAATATGCGCTTGCAATACCCTAACCCAAATGAAACCGAACCAGAGCTCAGTCAGTCTGGCAAAACACTTTATTAAATTCACTTTTCAATTGAAATTAAACGTAAATAAATAGATGGTGAATAATTTACAGACACAAAAATAAAATAATATAATATACTGTAAAGAAGTCTGTAAAATATTATATTTTAACAACTGAAACATTTTGTTACTATTATCAATGTTTATTAGGACCAGATTAATAAAGTAATTTATGGAAGCCGCAGATCAAATGAAAATAAATATCGCATTATCATGTGGATGGCACAAGCATTACAAGTGCACAAGCATTCCCTGCAGTCGTGGTTTCCTAAGCATAACTCATCAGGAAACTTTCACTACCTGCGATAGAATTGTAAACATTGCTCTCAGCTTGGAGAGATAACTGCGAATAGACCTGTAAGACTGCTCTTAATATTTGATACATAAGTATAAACATAATATATTTAAGTCTTTGTATATCCATATGCTCTTCGCAACTGTTCGGTGCCTGTGATGAACAAACATTTCATTTCTCACTACATGAATGTCCATTTTTGTTAAGGAATTAAGACGTAAATATCTTACGTTCGCAACACGTCTAACTTATTTACATTAGCGACCCAGTTTTAAGAGATCTTTACTAGAAAATTCCAAGCAAATTGAGAAAATTTCTTAAAAACAACAAAACTGTTCTGTGACATCACTCAAGGGTCTGTCAGTTTCTTTCAACAGCTGAACTATGGTAATAGGTTAGGCCTTAAAGCTAAAACCCTCTCTCGCTTTTTAAATCAGAGCTTAAATCAATTGGTAAGCTTTAGATTAATCTTAGAATCTTTGAACGACGATTCTAAACATTTTCCTAAAGAAGGAATTAAAAGGGAATTATGCATCACGAAATCCAAGGCAGTGATGACGGACTTTACTACAGTGAGTGATGGCGTTAATTCTTAACGAATTTTTCCTTTGTTAAAAGTTTAACAGAGAACAATATGCTAAAGTAATGTTTATGCCGATAAATTAAAAAAATCACATACAAAAAGCCTGGTGGAAAGCTGAAGACCGGTGATGTTTCACAAGCATAACCATTCCCGAATCACGTGTCGTGAGCGTGAACACCGCGTGATACATGGTCGGCCTTCGAATCACGCAAAAAGCTTGAAATAATTTCGCGTGTCTTAATTCAAGTTGAATTTTCGCCTTTTGCAGCCTTTTCAGTTTGTAATGCATCAACATGGCAATTTCAGAGGTAGTGTTTTCTGTCTTTAAGAATGCGATAATGACTTGCAGAAACTATTCGCGAAGAACATTCAGATTCGAGTCTTGTTTTCGCAGGACGATTGCATTCCTACTTGTTGAGGTCGAAAAGAACCGATTTGTTTTTTTGACCGTATGCATAAGGAACATTTGATGCGTAGTATTAGTTACCAATGGTGAGCCGAGTATCAATGTTTTGTGATTCTTTCGTGATTTTCTGCCGGCCAATTTTTAGAACGTATCCAAATGTAGTTCATGTAACTTGATAATGCAATACCTTCGTTTGATACAACTACTTGATTATACCTGGCTTTCCATCAGCAAAAGATGCTAACAAATGCACAACTGATCCCTCATTCTTTGCTCGGGCTGTCTCCTTCAAATATATAAAGAAGAATTCCATAGATTGATTAACTTTTCAAGTATTGCTTATGTTAGTTCACTTCCTAAAAGATGAGGATAATTCTTATCAACTGAAGTTCATTTGTTCTTTTTGAAGTTGGTCAGATTTTGTTGAATATGACAGACTTCTAATTCTTTTCCATGACTTTCAGACTAGTAAATTCAGTCTTTATGCTGCTGAAGATATTTTTGCCATATTTCAAGTCTGCTTGTATTAAAAAAATAAAATGGAAATTTTAACAGAAGCTGATTTATCTGTCTAACTGCTTTTCTAAATGTCTGAGTACATGGTGATGACATCTTTAGGCAAGAGCAAACTTTATCACTCTGATTTTATATTTCATTTTGAGTCCATGAATTTTGAGTTTAAATTTATTTAATTATTCATTCACTTTGAATATAAGTAGCAACATGCAATCATTTATTGGCATAAGGTAATAATAAATTTTAAAATTCTAATTAACTGAATATTTAAGCCATTATAAAAGCCATTGTTTACAACAATATAAAATTCTAATTCTAAGATTGTAAAAGTTGCATTCATTGTAAGTCAATAATATTAAGGTATTCACTAAATGTTAGTTGCATTTTTCCTGATTGTGAATTTGATAATTTTGTTGCTTGTAATAACAATCCTAGATCATAAAAGTAATTTTTGTCATCTAGGTAAATTTTGTAGCCTTTTTCAACCAGCCCTTTTTATTAAGTTTGGGTTTTGCATTTAAACTTTGGATTTATCAATTTAATATTTTTACTTAGCCAATTACAGGAAATTTTGGATATTTATTTAATTTAAGTGACTAACTAACAGATTAATATACTTTTTATTATCAGTTTCATTTAGCTTTTACCTTGCCTAGCAAGTGCATCATTATTATGAATATGTAAATAATCAGTTAATTAGAATTTTACATTGTTATAAACAATGGCTTTTATAATGGCTTAAATAATCAGTTAATTAGAATTTTACATTGTTGTAAACAATGGTCTTTATCTTATGGTCTTAATATTATGTTCTAACCAGGAAAAACTGATTCTGTCTGAACTTGAGAGAAGTTCCTTTTGCTAAGTTTGATAACAAGGAATAAGTATTTTTAGTTGTATCCGATTGCATTCTAGGTGAGATTATTTGCAGATGATTGGACAATTATTCACAAGTCAAATCACATGGAACTTCATCCTATTTTCTAATATGTTTGTGGAAATATTTTAGATGTTTGACAACTAATAATTATCATTACAAAACATAATTACCATCTTACTTATGAAATGACTATCACAATGTTTGTGCTAAGATGTGAGGATCTTGTGATAAGCGAATTATTTTATGAAGAAATTAAACTCAGACATTAATTAGCAAACATTGTTTAAAAAGTTGCTTTGTTTTGATTCTGACTAAATAATGTCACATGTTGGTATTTCCATGGGTATACCTCTCACATACTTTATAAATTGAATGGATCAGATCTTTGGATGGAGATTTTCTTGGTTGTGAAATCAATAGCAAAATTATAATCAAATTAATAAATCATTACTATTGATAATTTTTTTTAACTTTAGTTATTATTAAATGTATTTTATAGATATTGCTGCATTTATGTATACAAATTGGAATATTCCTTTAGAAAACATGCACATATCTAGTGGCAACATGGGACCCTTGGCCATCGTCATGGTCGGCCTTCCGGCCCGAGGAAAGACTTACATTGCCAAGAAGCTGACTCGATATCTCAACTGGGTGGGCTATGATACCAAAGGTTGGTGGAATACTTGCTTGTGGTCTGAGGTTAATAATTTGTCTTGAGTTTTACAGTTGTTGAAACCCAAAGTGCCTCAAATGATAAAAACAATGTCCATTAAATTTAAAATCTAGTTACTAGACATTTAGACATTGCTTTTAAGTTTACTTTGCCTTAAAACTTTCTGTTTGAATGATTTTATTGTTTTTTTTCTGGACAGTATTCAATGTTGGAGAGTACAGGAGGAATAAGGTCAGCCAATCACAGAGTCAAGCAGAATTTTTTGATCCAAATAATGAGGAGGCCAAGAACTTAAGAGAGTTTGTTTTTTTCTCCATTTTATTAAGAAGTTGAAGAAATTAATTATTGGTGGAGTGTGAATATTTGAAAATGTGTCAATGGGATATTATGTATTTTACATCTATAATTGTCACTATTTTTCTATTTGCCATGAAAGTAATTTTAAGGACAAACTTCACTAATTTTACATTAAATAGCAATGTGATACTATTTATAAAATACATGTCAGGACATAGTTTAGGATGGCCTAGCACTGTTGTGTTTACATTACCATATCTTAGTTTAAAAAAAAATGAATTAAAATGAAAAAGATGTGTGAACAGCTAACATGTCTTCCGCTGTTTATTGAATGGTTTTATATCTTATTTTGCCAACAGCCAACTTGCTAAAGAAGCCCTTCATGACATGTGTGATTGGCTAAAAGGTGGTGGAGAAATAGCTGTGAGTTTTCTGCTGGAACTTCATTGTTGCCTTTGCTTACACTAATCATTAGAATTACTCAAATCACTCTTGAATGTAATTATTTGTATTTTTTATTTTTAAATGTATTAATTAAATGTATTTATATGTATTAGCATGTCTGTTATACATGTCTTTATTAAGTTAATAAGCTATTTCTTATAGGTTTACGATGCCACGAACTCGTGCCGTACTAGAAGGAACATGATTTGCCAGTACATTCAAAAGTTGGAAAACATAAAAGTCTTCTTCATTGAGTCAATCTGCTTTGACAGGTCCATAATTGAAGCCAATATTAAGGTAATCAATTATGTTATAATAAACAATTAGTGAAGTGATGGTATTTTTTAATTTTATGAACTGGTATTTTTCAACATGTTGCAATTTCTTCAGGAAGTGAAAGTCTCTAGCCCTGACTACCAAAACACTGACAGGGATGAGGCTATAGAGGACTTCAAGAGGAGGATCCAGCATTATGAGTCCCAGTATGAAACCATTGATGAGGACTGTGAAGGTCATTTATCATTCATCAAGATCTTCAATCAGGGTGAACGATATCTGGTCAACCGAGTCGTAGGTTAGTTTGTGTTTTGGGTGTTTATTGTGTCCCAGTAATAAATCTGTTGATAAGAGCTGCAGTATTTGGTATTTTTCAACATTTGTTTTTCATTTTGGTAAACATTTTTGTCTTGTCTTCACTTATTCTTCAAAGATATTTTATATCTTCAAATAATTCAACTCACTCAGTCACATCGCTCACACATATCTTAAACTAATTCAATAATGTAACATGCCTTTGCATTAGACATTTATTAGATCACAGTGTTAAGGGATAAATATAAAAATCATGATATGCAACTAAGCCTTGCAGCAGTATATACATTTCTATATAGTGCAACAACAAAAAATCCAAACCATGCTGGAGGAAATCCCCAAGGGAAACCTCATGTTAAATGGGCAGCCTCCTATCTTTCTTTGCTTTCTCCAAACAAAATGTGCATTGCTTCTTATGTTTTAGAAATCATTCTATTTTAAACAGCTTTTATTGAATCAAGGTTGTAGTTGATACTTGACCAAATATTCGTAGAATAGACATTGAATTGTGGACAAAATAGAAATATAATGTTTCAAATAAAAGTATAGAATCAAATTGGGTCAAAATTTACAAAAAGATGTTATTTTATACATCTTATTTTTCTTATCATTGTCACGGTTACAAATGCTGCATTTTATTCAGGTCATATTGAAAGCAGAGTTGTTTATTACCTCATGAACATCCATGTACTTCCAAGAACAATCTATATAACAAGGGTGAAAATCTTTTTCAGTGATTCCTCAAGAATGTGTTTAACATTCTTTTGAACAAATATAATTTGAATTATGGGTGCTGTGGTTATTTTCCAGCATGGAGAGGCTGAGCTAAACATTAGCGGAAAGATTGGAAATGATGGCGATCTCACTTCGATTGGAAAATCAGTGAGTAGGTTTCGTTAGACGTACTAAGACCAGAAATGTTTAAATTATTCCTTAGCAGTTGAAATAACATTAATTAGACGTGCCTGTTCGCAAGCCGGCCTGCACCATCTCCAGGAGCACCCTCCATTAGGGGCGTTGTATAAATGATAGAGGATTAAAAAAGTGCCTTCACGTCCCATTATGATACGAAAGGCATTCGAAAGATCGTCCGAATTCAAAGATTAATTATTTAATTAACAAGTATTGACATATTGCTGCTTAAATATGAATTTCAAATTCTCTTCATTGAAGTTTGCCAAAAACCTTGGTGATTTTGTGAAGAAGGAGACAAAAGACAATACCCAATTCCGAGTTTGGACGAGTCTCATGACTCAGACAGTGGAAACAGGAAAGTATATCAATGGCATAATTGAGCACTGGAAAGCACTCAATGAAATAGATGCTGTGAGATTTTTTTACTTTCTTTTGTTTTATTTGTTTGCATTGTGAAGTTATGGTGACAGCCATGTATGACAATTAAGAGCATTTTCAAAAAAATGTTGATCATCCATCTTCCATGTTTACCTTATCCATTGGAAGTACTGTAGAATAATTTTTAGAAATTCAATTTATCGTTTGTCAGAAAATCACTTGTATCACATTGTTTGACAACTTTTTTATTTCATTAAGTGATCACTTTTTGAACAAAATTTGGATGATCATGCAATGCCATATCTCTAAGATATTGACAATAATTAGAATGCAAATTCCCTAAAATCCATGTTGCTGTGGTCATTTTCGTCTCTAATTTCCTTCATAGTTGGCAGTGAGAATATAAATTATGTCTTGTATAATCCGAGGGTACAATCGAAGATTCAAGTAGTATTTGAGTAATATTTATTTGTAGTGCATACATAATTATGATTTAAGTTTAAGTTCTTTGCCATCAGAGGAAACAGCGTTAATTAATTACTATGTCATTAAGGGCATCTGCGAGGGCATGACTTATGAGGAGGTGAGGATCAATTACCCCAACGTGTACAAGCAGAGAGAATTGGACAAGTTTCACTATCGCTATCCCAGTGGAGAGGTAAGTTAAGGATATAAATTTGAAACCTGTTTTTTTAAACTTAGTCTGTTAATTAACTAAACGCAAAAAAATTATTTAGCACGACTAATATGTTAATGAATGCTTCCGACCAGTCGTACCAAGATCTGGTTGTTCGTCTAGAGCCTGTCATCCTTCAACTAGAAAGACAGAAGGACATCATGGTTATTGCCTCACAAGCAGTCTGCAGATGCCTGCTTGCCTATTTCCTCGACAAGGATCTTGGTCGGTTTCCGTAGCACCTCCTTTATTTGCCTCGACCTCGACCTTTTCTGCTCTCCCATACTCCATTCGTTTATTTCTTTTTTACAGTTTATTTCATTTCAATTTTTATTCTGATTTGATTAATGGGAATTTATTTTATGATGAACTCAAAGCACCATTTTTATAATACTTTCCAGATGAGCTGCCGTACATAGATGTTCCTCTCCACACAGTTTTTAAACTTACTCCAATAGCGTACGGGTGTCGCGAGGAAAAGATCTGCATACCTCCCGAGCCGAGCGTCAATACTTATAGGCCTAGGCCACAGGTAAGCTCGTTTGCCATAACTTAATAATATGGATTATGGTATTAAAATATTTTGATTATTTTGCAGTTTAATCATCATTTAAGTCATCATTATAGAAAATGCTAATGTTGGCATAAATAATGTTACTATTTAATCGAGTGGCATGTCATGGATCTCGGACGAGTTCACAAATTTTGGCCGAGCATCTGTCCATGCACCTAAGTGTCACTGATATAAACTACAAGCTAAGACTTGCTTCTGAAATGTGTCAAGATATTTCTTTATCAATAGATTTTTTAAGGAGTTGAAATTCATTGCCAAATGAATAATATAGTCTGCTCTCTGTTTGGAAATTATAATTTTAAAATTGATTGAAAATATTGATTAGCAAAATTGGCTTATCTACCTTTCTTCTATATTTAGTAAATTTAGTCAACTTTGATCATATTTATTGATTTTTTGTTCAGTAAAGTCTTTGTTCAATTTAGCTTTGGAATGGTGCTTGTTTATGCCATTGTTTATGTTCTCAATTTTTGTTTTTTGTTGTTGGTGTTTGCTTTTCATGAAGACTTATGGTTGTCTGCAAATAAATGAATAAATTATGTTGTTATCAATTAGTAGTCGAATGATATTTTGATCGCAGGAGGTCTTGCCGCTCACTCGTCAAGAGAGGAAGGCCCGCAGACGTCAGATCTCTGAGTGCAACCAGTCCGATTGTTGCGGAAGGTCGAGACCGGCTTCGGTGTCCACGTGCGGCACGGACGGATAGCGACGGCGGAAGAAATGCCGGTAGCAGTGACGACATCGAAACCCTGCATGGAGATGAGATGAACTGTGGAGAGGGATGCTATGATGCTGGCACTCTTTCCTGTTACTCATATGAGCCTGCAGTTATTTTCTGTAATTTTTCAGTTGCTCTTAATAGTAATTAGACATTAACACATTAATGGTAATATTAAATTTTCATTTTTTGTGTTATTATACTTATAAATGCTATGACTAATTTCCATTATCACAATTATTGTTTTCATTTGACGAGATTTTGTGAGAGTAACGAAACGTTTTGTTTTTAGTGCTTTTACGAGTGCAAGGTTGTGGGCAGTGTTGACAATGAATGTTGCTTGAGTTTCTAATTCCATGAGTATCATTATTACTATCATTATTACCTGCAATAATTATCATATGTGGTATCATATCTGTTGAGGGATATTAGTTTGTCATTGCCATTGTTATTTATTATTGTTGTTGTTTTTCTAGTTTCTAAAGCATTCAAAAGTGAATTTGAGTATTTTCATTTTGTTTTGGTGACTGGTGCTTCAAACAACCACAACAATTTGAACTAATATTATTGTGTGTTCTTTACAACATCTAGTTTTTCACCATCAATATGTCGTTTCTAATATTTAGAAGTATTTCTTCTGTGCCCATTTCATTTGTCCTTCCATTTCTTGATCTTGAAAACGTTTTTGATTCTTTTGGGAAAAGGTTGTTATTTGCAGCATCTGAACGGGAATGTGATATGGGCAAATGAAAAATTTGGGGAGAGTCTGTAAAAAGTGTTACAAATGTCAATTCTTTTCCATAGATGTCTTGTGATTTGAAGTCATACTCAATTGTTTTCAGATGGTTTCCTCAGCAACCATTCTTACAGTATTGAATTATGTACCGTACATTGTATAAATGCAAACATGTCCTAGAATTACATGATTGTATTTAATTATGTAGTTGATGGATCATTTAATTGCTTATGCTAGATTTGATGAGGAGTCCAAACCTTGGCTTCAATAAGATGACTTTTACTGGAAATAATTTGTTTATATGGGGCTTGATGCAAGAGAATGAAGTAACATCAGATGTGACAGTCTTAGCCTTGTGCAGTATTAATGATTCAAGTCTGACATTCGCTTATTGAGCGTGTATAGTGTGTACATAATTGTGAGTGGGTTGGAGTTGGATTCATCATCTTTTAATTTCATGCCTTCAGAGCCTGAGGATAGTGTGACAAGACTTTTTGTCATGGTTTGAAATTGTTTTTGGGATCTGGCATCACTTTTTCCCTTCCTGTTCTTGAAATATTCTTCTTTTAATGGAGCAATTGCTTAAAGAAATATTTCTAAATTGTTGGAGTCATTTGGCGAGATTTTTATCTTACTACTTTCACCGACCTAGCTTTTCATTTCAATGGAGGTTGTTGAGTCATTTTTAACCATTTAATTCGAATTATTGTGGTTTTGTTAACAATGGACACCAAACTTTTTCTAAAATAAATCCTATTCACATACAGAATGTTAGTTTTGGTTTCTAGGCAGTATTTCTGTGGATGGTTTTAACTCAAGTAACTTCTTGTGGCTAGTCGTCAATTAAAGGCGAAAGTCACTAGCATTCGGTCGTCTTCCAAATGAACTTCCCTTTGGATAAGAGAATAGGCTTCGAGGGTGTTAAATATACATGCATCCAGGAGGGGCTTAGCTAGGAACTTCGGCGCCCGGGCCGAAACTGGTGATTTGGCGGCCCTCCTTAACATTATTATTTTAGCATTCAATTTTGTTAATTTGGTGCCCTCCTCTCGCTTAACATTATAAATTTTGCATAGTTTTACATGTCGAATTTCTCTTTGGGAACCTCTCATCTTTTCCCAAGAGCCATCAAAAGTTAATTAATTAATAATCTCGTAGTTAATAATTAATCTCGTAGTTTGAATTCTGATCCATTGAATGCTGCTCTCCCCAATAAAGGTTTTGTAGAAATAATGTTTCTTGCGAGTTTATATTTGCTCTTTCTTAAGTCTCAGGTTTTATTTAATACTTCAACTCTTGTTCTTATTCCAATATCAAAAAGTATAACTAATATAATATAATAGTAATAGTAATAGTAATAACCCTAACCCATAACCCTAACCCTAATCCATAACCCTAACCCTTATACTTTATAATGTTATTTTCTATAATTGGTATATATTGTAATTTGTATATCAAATTCCAAAGCAGTTAGAAATAACCGTAATTTGTTTTAACACAACTGGTGTTATCAGTAACCTTAGCGCTACAAGAAGTCACTTGCTTAAGATCCTTCGGATTCACGTTTTCCATTAGTTTGAATCATGCCGCAATCTAATAACCCAAGAAGATGGAAACTCCCGGATGAATGGGGACTGATCATTTTGATCCCATGAACATCATGTTATCATTTCATCATTCTTTAAATATTAAAAGAGCGGTGATTCATTCATTTATTTAATTTATTCATTTCTTGAGGTCATCTTGCACGAAAAACATAAACCAAAATTTAAGTATTTAAAAAAAAAATTCCGATGACGCTCAAAGGCCGCCCGCCACTGTGCCTGCTAATTGGGCCCCTCATACAAAAGATATATAACTTTTTATACAACTTTTATACAATACAATTGTACAAGTAAATATAAAAATAAAAAAAAGTTGTTGTGGTATTTGCGGAATGAAATCAGTGAATCTGTGAATCTATTTATCTGAATCTATTTTACTGAACCTGTAAGATATTCCCATGCTTTCATTACTAGGGGTTCAATGCGAGATCTGACACCATCTCATCGTCATCGTAACTTTCGTTACTATCGCTACTATGTCAGGTATTATTCCCGAATGCATCCTTTGTTCAAATTGGAAATGGAATCCAAAGCATTTATCTAGACTGCCAAAGATTGAACGGATTTGCTTTGGGACTTTAATAAATTAAATAAATAAAATTGCATCCAACCTTATAAAACCTTTCGCTAAATTTACATGCCAGTTGAAGGCGAATTAGAATTTGCGATTTTAAGAGATTAAATATATTATCATTATTAAAATGTATTTCACTTGTTAAAAGCTAAAATTCTACAAACTAATCAACAAATAATAAATAATTTAATAGTAAATTAGTCAATCAGTGTTTATTGCATTGATTAAATACTTTTCAATAACCATATTTACAATTTATATAATGAAATATTTCTGCGTATGAAAACTTTGTGGTCTTGAATTCAAACGCAACATTTCCTTCATATTCATAGTTTGACAAGAAAAGATGGACAGCTAAAGATGCCCACTTTCACCATTATCTACATTATTTCCATCACCATCGTTACGCTGCTTAGCGAGACCCTAACCATGCACTGTAAAATAAAAAAAATAGTTCTCAATTGTAGATTTATAAGCTTGCAATTAGTATTTGATATCATTACTGCAACAATAATTATATTTTGATAACAATGTCACTATTTGTAATAGCATTAGCATAAATATTTGTAATTGTTTTAATGTGTCGATACCTCGAGCGTTTTTGTTTCGTGTCCACACAGCTTCGCTTGATCACGTAGCAGCATTTCACCAGCATCATTGGTGTCATCATTGCCTCAACATCATCATCACAATTCTCATCATCCTCATTAGAGAATATTCTGCTTAAAAATGATTTGTAATAGTATTTAATAACGCAATTTATAATTCCCATTTTAAATGCAATAATTTAATAAAGCAATTTTCAACAATTTCGTCAATTTTTTATTCTTCGTATTTTATTCACTCTTTTCAGCTGTTAGGACGACATAGAGTTGTGATAGTAATTATGATTAGCGTTGCCACAGTTTTCGTCGATTTCAAATTAAATTTTTGCAATAAAAAGTTGAGATCCTTGAGAAATGTGGATCATGGAAAATAACGGGAAGAGAGACAAAGTGGGAAAAGGAAGAGAAAGAAGAAAACGCTTTCATCCGGAGGAGATGCGCATCTATTCCATTATCGCTCAACTCCAGCAAACCTGCCTCTAAGATTTAAAAGCAGCTCGCGCCCTCTTCATGTCTTCCTCGCCTTGCATCGGTGCGATCTCAATTTTACTCAAATTTCGAAAATTATTTACTTCATCATTTACGTAATAAATAAAGAATATCAAATTTCGAAAAATAATCACCTGCATAGTAAATATTTACTTATTTATTGTTTAAAGAGCAGCAGAATTTTTATTTGCAGATGAACTTGTGTCCCGATGCGATTATTAAGTAAAGTACTTTTTATCTGTGCTATAAAATATAACAAGTTGTTTGAGAAAATTTTGAATTATCGATGATGATATTAAAAAAATGTTTTCCCAGCCATTTAAATTAAAATTAGTTAAGAACAAGAACAAAATAAATTATTATAAGTATAATTAAATGTTATTAATACTTCTAATAGTTAATTAAATAATAATTGACATTTATTAACGAATAAATAATTATAATTAATAATAAATATCATTTATTAATAGTAATGAAATTGTTTGGATTGCAATCAATAATTAACCTAATAATTAAAAAATATAACACTGTTGAATCACTTGCAATGATTACAAATACCCTTCGACATCAAATCTTGGCCATAATTTCACGAAGAACCATTTTTTGTAATGGAGGGTCTTTACAGGCTGTTATTCATTGCAACACTTCAGAAGATAAATATTTTGTCTAAAATGTTATTACCGAGTGTATCTTTGTCTTTTCTTGTTCTGACGTGTGGAGGTTAGTTGTTATGACTTATTTTTCTAATTATAGGAATATTTTTGCCAGTTAGTGTTATCCTTTGCGGAAAATCTTTATGGATTTTCAAAAAAATGTTGTATGAAAGTTTTTAGAGAATTGTTTAATTTGTATGATACTCATCATATATTTATGATGTCATCATGTATAATAATATAAGTTAAGACTTGTAATTATTAACCTAGTACCAATATCATGACTATAACTGAGCATTTTGTCCCATTTCTCAAAGCATCATCACCTCATCAATCCTTCCCCAATATCAGCCAAACCATTTTTGGTGAAATACCAGGGTGGCTGGTGACTCCCACCTTCTCCCAGCCAAAGACGAAAGACAAATACTCTGCAATAGACAAGCAAGCATCTGAGATTTTTCTCAAAGAAACATTGACCAAAAAAGCACCATCACACAAACGATCACCCCATTCGGTATCAGATGAAGAGAACCTTCTATCCTACCTGTTTGCCAACTACAATCCATCGGCAAGACCAGTCCTCAATTCTTCTGCCACAGTTTTCGTCAATTTGAAATTCTCTTTGCTTCAAATTCAAGAGTTGGTAAGATTAATTTAGGACTTGATTTAATGCTGTAAGTAATTAATCTAACAAGTTCAAAAAATTGTTTATGGCAATTAATAATTGTTAAATTCAAATTAAATAATTGTTAATTGTTATTACTAGTCAAAAATTACTTTATTACATCAACATAAATTTGGTATGTTTAATAATATGTGCATAAAAGAATAATGTTAGTCTGAGACAATTGTTATCATTAAGTAGTTAGTAGTTGTCCAATGAATTATTAATCTCTGTGCTTCTAGAAAGCGCATTTTTCAATCAATTGTTAACAAAAAGTGGTTTGTTTGCACAATCAGATTCACATCAGAATCCCATTTGTGAGACATTCACAGATACAAACGTACATTCAGCATTCTAGAATAGTCAATATTTTTCAAGTCGATGCATGATTTGCAGAGAATGAAAACATATTTCAGACATTATTATAAATTCTTTATTCTCCAAATTATAGAAAAACAATCGAAACTATGACCTAAGATAATGTTGATTTCGAAACTGCCACGTCTCTTGAGTCCGGATCAATGTAATGGAGAAATTCCATTCGATGAAGAAGAAAAGTTATTGTAATAGTTTTAATATATTTAGTTAAAATATTTATGAATTGTAAATAGTAGTAAAGTTATTATAATTAATAATAATAATAATAATGTTAATAACATTAATAGTATTAATAATAATAATAAACTCATTGGGTATCATCATCATCGTCGTCGTCGTCATCAGTCTCTTTATTATTACCATGTTTATCATCACTTCCCTCTTGATTACGGCCATCCCATCGTCCACTTTTCACGTTGCTATTAGTGACCGAGGAAGAACTCGATTCCAATGAATAATTTAATCACAATGGAGTCCCAGTCACGTGATCGCCATAAAATAAATATTAATGCACCCCATTTTCCTGCCATGATTAGCTTTAATAAGCATTAATAAGCATCTTCGAATAGATATTAACTCACTAAAAATTTTGTGCGATGGTCGCCAAAGAAATCTAAACCTAAACCTGCCTTTATAATCCCCTGCATTTTAATTGCATTTTAAATATAAATCGATGACGACCGGCATTTGCAATAATTGCCAGTCATGTAATTGCTTTCGTAAAATATTTCGTAGGTTGCACGTGGCATGTGATCCACTAACTATTCGTGATTCTTCGGATGGAAATGTAAATAAATAATGAGAGCTGAATTTGTGTTTAAAGTTCAGAAACAAATCGAATTAAATATATTTTCATTTTAATTTCAAAAATATTTCACAAACGAAATTTTGTCACTTGAATATTATTGAACAGATTAAAAATATCGTATAAAATCACATGCAAAACCAAGCAGGAAAATAGTAGTCATTGTGGTAGCAAAAATGACAACAGTGAAAGTTTCCAGTTGACATCGTCTGCAAATGTTCTCCGATCCAAAATTTAAAAATTTAAAATAATGCTCGAATAAAAAAATTTTCTTTTTCTTGATCATCTTCTGAATTGAAATTGAATTTCTTTGTTAGCCACGAAGAACCTAAGCTAAGACTTCCTCCAAACATTCATCTTTATCTCCCTTCTCCGCTAGACTGGAGAATTATGGAAAAAGAAAATATATAAAAATGGGAGACCAAATACAAAGAAACAAAATAATATAAAAACAAAATAATAAAAAAAATAAAGGAATATTTCTTAAAAATCCTCTACTTTTTGTATATTTCATATTTTTAAGTTTTTCAATAATCGGTGAGAATGTTGTAATGCTGGTGGTGGTGACTGCTTCGTGTTCGTTAATAAAATCATTTCAAAATGTAGTTCAACTATGGCATCCTAGCACAGGTGCTTAACTCGAACTTGAGATAGTGCTATAATTAACATTGATATTATTAAACTCTGACAATTCTGTTCAACAGAATGCCAGAAATCAGATCCTGACATCAACAGGATTCTTAATCTTGGTGAGTTCATGCTCCTTCATTTGATTAATAACATGCAAAATATTAATAATATGCAAAATATCAATAGCATCAAAAGCAGCGACCGTTGCAAACTTTAAATTAGCAACTGCAGCAATAGCAACAAAAACACGGAAGCTCTTTCCAGTAACGAGCACGGGCAATTTATAAGAACAGCCTTTATAAAAAAAATAAGCAAAGCTGGATAAAGGACGCAGGCGCACTTAAACGCATAGATGAAACCATCCTTGGAAATTCTGGTGGCGATATGGTGAAATCTAATATTCCAACATGCTGCAATGCTGCTGGGATTTAGTCTTGGCTTGAGTATGAATTGTAAATAGACGTGATGATAATGATAACGTTGGTGGTTGTGGATGATGAACATCGTAGTAACACTAATTATTAAATGCTGCCGAATCAAAACATTGTAAAGGGATGTTGAGGTAACGTATTATCAACAAATTATTTTAAGTTTTTGTTTGTAGCTCTCCAGATGTATGAAATTTTCTCCCGGAAACCCTGCTTATAATTATTAAATAACTATTAAAATTTCTTTAATTATTTAAATTAAAATAATTTTTATTTTGTAAAAACAATTTACATCTGAATAAAATATAATATAATATACTCTTGCTAAATTATAGTGCGTCATAGTGGTTAGGAATCTATTCCATCTATTTAATGAGATCGATAAGAGTATTTAACGTTCTGTTAAATACTCTTATCGTTCTGCCTCAAATTTGTTCCTGAATAAAATATCTCTCGCCTGGAATGCAATCAATCCATGAATATTCGACCCCAGGAATGGAAGGATGAAAGGCTTACATGGTCACGTGACATAAGTCAGCTGGATGAAGTGGTGGTGAAAGGAGAGAATATTTGGAAGCCTGAATTCGCCATAATCAACGGGTTGGTGCACTGAGTTATCAGTTTTTATAAATATCAATCAATTAGTCATTCATTAATTGTAATGATTCACCTAACCATTATTTAACTTTAAAAATTTCCTTCTAATAAGAATATTAATAAATTAATTTATGTGAAATCACTTCACTTTGTAACTTCTAAAATGGAGCAATGCTTGTTGATCACTCAACTCAGTGGTAAAGAAACCGTACAATTTAATCCATATTTCTTTTTGTTTAATTTGGTTCTATCCTTCAAGATGCTTTATCGGGATAAAATAATATTCAAACCTCGAAGTAGTGTTTACAGCTGTAAAGTTGTAGCAAACTGTAAACACGGAAATATTAAAAATATTCTAAAAATCCTTTCATAGTAATTAGCAAGCGTCAGTTGAAGACGCATCTCTTCCGGACAACCTCTGATCGAGAACCGAGGCGCCTCTGATTCTATAGCGCCACATAAATCAACTATTATTATTATTATTATTATAATTATTATTATTGTTATTATTATTATTATCATCCTCAATCATTTCATCCTCATGGGACTTACCGTCCAAATAAAACAGATACATGTTCCCGCTGGAATACTCTTGATGATGAAGTAACGACTGGGAAATATTTAATAACGAGAGTAAACAATGAACGAGCTGATTTATCTCAAGAATTGTGATTGAATAGAATTGGAACATAAGCATGCAAACATAAAGGAATGAGGGCAAAATAGAGAAATGTAAAATATTATCATATCATCATGCATGTTTTGCGACCTTATAATTCAACTTGCCTTCTCCTTTAGGGCTGAAAGCATATATGGAGAATATGTTGAGTTCCAGGCAACCTTAAGAGCTGATGGTTTCCTCAGATGGGAACCAGGTGGCATCTTTAAAACTATGTGCAGTATTGACATTACATTTTATCCTTTCGACACTCAAAGGTAGTAATAACCAAGATTTTCTCTATGACATTTGTTACTTTACTTTTCTACAACAATATCATTAATTAATTTCATATATAAGATGTTAACCTTTAGTGAATTAACAATACATTAATAAAATACTAATTCCACAAAGATGCGAGATAAAATTTGGCGCTTGGTCTTACCATACGACGAAAATGAATCTTACCACAGATGAAAGAAACATCAGGATCGATGCCTATGAAAAAAATGGAGAATGGCAGGTTAGACGTAATGGTAGAATATTAAATTTTACATTTTTTTGAATTTGGAATAAAATTATTTTTTGATTTTTATGTGCGCTTATTCAAAAGCTAACCTTCGTAATAAATAACTCTAACCCATGAGTACAGCTTAGATTCATATAATTTATTGGAACCGTCAGATGTATAAATTAAACATCGATATATAAATTTCAAATTAATTACTTGTTGCATTTAAATTTCTCAAACTGCAGGTGATAGATACGGATGCTCAGAGAAATGAGTTTGCATTCGAATGTTGCCCAACACAAAGGTTCTCCTATATCTCGTTTGCCGTAGAATTGCGCAGACGACAGACTTTCTATGTCATGAATGTCATACTTCCTGGCCTTTTGACCTCAGCAGTCTTGCTGTCTCTTTTCTACTGTGTGCCCTCTCAGAAAGTTCACATTGGAGTTGCTGCCTTGTTGTCCTTCCGGCTTTTTTTGGTCAATGTGGCAGATACCGTACCGAGAACTTCCGATCACATACCTCTTCTAGGTGGGTTTCAACTTTCTGCTATTTTCCGCTTCATCAAGTTATGGTGATAACATTAGTAAAATACTACTGCTCCAGCTGGCTATTTAGATGTAATTTTTTAACAAGATAAAACGTAAGTAATAATGATAATAGTTGATTTGTAAGTCGCCATGTGCATAGCATCAGAAGCGCAAAATTATACATTTGTGCCTGCTTACTGCTTCACATCTCTTTTTATGTCTGTAATCTCCACAAATATTGTTCACGGTAAAGATCATCTTTAAGCTTGATTCTGTCCCTTAGAATTTTTAGAGCATTGCTCCGTTATACATTAGTTTTGTTTAAGTGAATTTTGTCATACTCAATAAAGGTCTGGTCAGTTACGTTTCTTCAATGTACTGTTATTTATACATTTACATTTTTCATTATGGGCTATATATAATCAAGTCTTGTAATTATAAACCTGTACTTCAATAAATTCAAACATTACCATAACATACCCTAGATTCAAATAGCATTGTCACTTGCTTACTAATGCTTACTGATATAAACTTATTTGCTAATTCACATAGCAATAATAACTGATGTACAATTTATTAATGTTTGGGGAAATAATTCCAGGAATATATCTTACCTGCACAATGGCCATAACTACCCTTGCCATGGTGGCTACTGTTCTAGTTGGAAATCTTTATGAGAGGAAGGACAGACCAGTACCAAAGTGGTTGAAAAAGTTGATGATGGATCACGTGGCTAGGGTACTATGCATGGGTAGGGATGGAAACATCTCCGGCGAGAATGCCGCCTTTATGAAGTTTGTTGATTTGCTACAATTTAACCGTGATTTATGTAGCTTTTATTTGAAATTACTATTTTAACTTTTAATATTTTTTAGTGATCCTTTTTTTCAAATTAATTGTAAATCAGTGCTTTCTATACTGTTATTTACTAAGTTATTTCATTTCACATGCTGAAGTGCCCATTAGAAGATTAACATAAATTTATACTCAATTTTAAGCAAACAAAATTATAAGAGCATACCTGGTTAAGACATTCGAAAAGGATTACGCTCAACTAATATGTCGGAAATTTTAAAACCAACTTTGAAGCGAGATTATGTGAATGAGCAGATTACTTCATTGAAGCTGGTTTGATGGTGCAAACACTTTGTTTTGACGGCTGAATCGTTTTTTTTTTTATTAAAAAAAAGTTAAATTTAACAACACCTTTTGCATATTTATCAAACATATCATACTCTGATCTTATCTGTCTTATTCTTGATTTTTAGAATCGTCAAACCTTTCAAAAGTTACAAGATGGAAAAACCGAGAGAGCGTGGTCTCTCTTGGAGTTTGTGCTGTCTAGATCTACTAAATAACGAAAAACAAAGCGATGATGAAAGATCCTCAGAACATTTGAAAGAAGACGAAGAGTTGCATATGATGGCCTCATATGACCCAAGAAGCAGAAGGACAAATGTTAAAGCACATAGGTTGGTTGGATAGCCAAATGATTGAATGATTGATTGGTTAAACGGTAAGTTAATGTTAAGTGTTCTGTGCCTTTTTTGCAGCCATAAAAAATTTCCTTCTTCTTTGATATATGATTATAGTTAATAGATAATTATAGTTATTCAATTATTTTCTTGTAACTGGATTTAACATTCTTTGTCTTTAATTTGCTAAAAGCTTATTCGTCGGATACCAAGTACTTGTTTCTTGACAATCCTCTGCATAGACATCATTCCCCGTTGTAATTTCGTGAATTATATAATGGCTGTAATTATCCGCCGCCGCTTGTGCTGCTTTATCGATCATAACATTTCCTGCAAAAGTGCCGTTTCGTTATTTTCGTCCAAAATTATGGATGCTTAGGACTTGCCGAAATAGATACGAATAACGACTAGATAACATAGATGTGTGTCATTAAAGAGCATTTGGGACAGATTGAAAAAAATGACCTTTTAAGAACATACGAATGTTCTTAAAATGTTAAAACTCAAGGAATTTTGGTTCTATGGACGTCGACTGGCAGACTATTTAACCGGAATTGTTTAACCGGCCTGTTTGATTCGAGTCGTACTTTGCCATAATACGAATTCAGTAGTATTTTGTATAATAAAAGATGCTGAAAATACGTTAGTCAAACATTCCATACGCGTCGACAAAGTATTAAGCTGGATGTCCATTTGAGAAACATCCTATAATTCGTAATAACTGAAAAAATCCAATATTTTAAAGTTAGAGTTAAGCCATTTTGTATTTTATTGTTTAACAGCTAATTAAGAATTTTTAATTAATGTTGCTGCTAAATTTTCAGAACATGCACAACTCTGACAAACAGAACAGAAAAAAATGACTCCCAAGGTATGAACAAAATATCTAGATCGAAATCTTTCGACATTGGTTCCGCCCTTGCCTCACTGGCAGCCAGGCAAGTCAACGATGCCCTTCGATTGGAAAGAACGTTAGATAAATCACATGCGGTGCAACGTCACAGTCCGGTTTTGTCGTCAATTTCAGCTGTAGCAGGAAGCGTTATAACTAGTGAAGCTAATGAACTATTGAACCATGCTAATGCCGAAGGAATTGTGAAGGAAAACGTAGAATTGGCTGAATCTGGCCAAGTCTACGACTCTAAATGTGAACTCACAAACAAGAAAATCGAATTTGATAGAATAAGCTATCCCAAGAAAATACTGTATATCGGCGATGAGCTCCAGGATACAAAATTTCAGTCTTCCTATGGAAAAATCAATGTTTCGTTGGACCCACAGACTAAAAAAAGAAAAGATTTGCAACATTATAACCGTAACAAGGCCGCCAATGACTACAGGGAATTTCGATACCGTCGAAATTCAAAGGTTAAAGTCGTTGAGAGAGACTCATCACAAGTGCGATCAAGTCAAAAGTCGATGAAAGATACATCTGCGGATAAGCAAATTAACTACTCAAAGGACTGGGCTCACCTAGCTGCTGTATGCGACAGGTTTTTCTTCTGGCTGTGTTTATTCTTCATTCTCGGTACAACTTTGCTTCTTTTCCATCCTCTGACGACATCAAGGTTTTTCAAAATACCAGTCATTGATAAGTCTTGAAGATTCAAGTTCGATATTAGTAGTATTTACTACATAATGTCATTGTGAAGATTACAACATGACTTGTTTAACGACAGCTTTTTCATGTCTTTACAACCAACTTATTGACATGCAATTTTCCGGAATAACTGTCTGGCCGATTGCACAATTTAACTTATAATAAAATGAAATAATGTGGCTTGTTCTTAGTTTATAAGAAAAGAATAATATTGTAATGATTTGAGTGCCAGGATATAATAATAATTGTCCAGTGACAGTTTCATAGTCATTCTCCGAGGTCAGACCAGGCTAGGGCGTCAAATCAAATCAATTGTCACATTTTTATAACTTTATTCATAGCATTATTCAGCGTTTTGCATTTGTAAGAATAATATCTATCATTAATGTGGCATTCTTCAGAGTTCGTTTTATAAGAATAATTATTTTCATAAAATTATTCAGTATTTTGTT
>MPNW01000227.1:34482-49135 GCA_011800805.1 Hirudo medicinalis | reverse complement strand
ACGATGGCAGCACGGATTCGAATCCCGTTGCGAGGAGCACCGTCCTAATCATCTAGCCATGCAACGGACGTTAATAAACAATTAAATTATTATTTTTATAATAATGTATTTAATGCAATTATAATATAAAGATGCTAAATAATTAAATTCAGTAATTTTATTCTAATGAAACGTTTTATACACAGGTGTATGCCTGTTGATCAGCATCATCAACATCATCATCATCACTGACCTTCAACTTTTTTATCATGACTTCTTCGGCATCCATTGACTGGGAGAGGGAATAAATGAGCCTCCTTGCCAGGTGCTTGGAATAAATCTGCAAACAAGGAGAAACAAACATGCACAAGCATTCATTTGTTATCATTTATTGTTATATGCCTTCAACTTTAATTTTTACAACTTACATTTAGAAGACTGGCGACATATTAATAATGGAAATTTCGATGCTTTCAATGGCTTCAATGCTTGCGAATGCTTTAATGTTATGCCAACCTTATTGAAGACGTCCTTATCTTCGATGTACTTGAAAATGGTAACGACCCCAGCCAGTTTTTCGTCCAAGTCGTTCTCGTTGAGTCCTTTGGCACCCTTCTTCAACAGCTGATCGCAGTGTCTGACTAACTGTGATTCAAAGTGGCAATTTGTAAGTCAGCGTGATTTGCATAATTTAGGCCAACGAATCGGAACGTACGAGGTCGGGCACAGGAGAGATTTTTACGGCTGACTTCTGATGCGAAGGGCCGTTGTTTCGAGAAAATTTGTTGATAGTGTTGTTGAAGCCCTACGAGCGGAACGAACTCATTGGTCAGTCGATGCGTAAATAAAATAGTTTACAAATTAAAAATTAAGACCTTGTCGAGGGATGTTATGAAACCGGGGTACGAAATGAAGACCTTCTTGATGAGTTTGGACTGCTGTTCGTGGATGTCGATGAGGGACTCACACAGATTCGACGCCACCTGCTCGGGCATAAATTCCATGCAATTACAAAAGCTAGCAACTGCCACTACATAGAAAATGCTGATACATTATTCAAACTGTAGACTTGCAATTTATTTACATCATTAGGTAAAAAATAAATGTATAATGGTCATGTGAAATAATTAAAAGTATTGAGCTTTTACATTGAAACCAACCAACATACATTGTCATCTTTGAAGTTCTTAAAGATGTCTTGAGTCCTTTTCTCGATGTAATCTTGGTACTCGCTGAGCATGTGAGAGATGGCCCTACTGGAGAAGTGAAGCAATTGGTAGGCATTGCTCAGAGCTGTAAATCAAATAATGTTAATGTAATGAAAACTGATATCATAACTTGGAATACTATGAATCATAATGAACTGTTTCATGCAATTGAATCAAATGATACACAAGATCTCAATCATGCATACTCATCCTTTAACTCACCCTCCTCATTTTGATTCTCTATCATGGCCCTGCAATGGCTGTTAATAAAGTCAAGATGATCGAGTACAAGCATCTGCCTGGTGGCACTGAGGATTTTGTCGTAGGAGATCGTCATGAATTTGCTTGCTCTCCATCCTTCCTCTTCCAGCAGCTGAAGACACTGTCAGTGGGAATACAAATATGAATGTAGTTCATTTATGCAACACCATATATTCCTTTCCAATGGAGCTTCTGGAAAATGCAGGCTGGGTTTCAAACACAACGCATTGTGACTGATGCCATTTCCACCACATGCAGGAAATACAAGTTTCCCCATAAAATGTTTAAGACAACATCTTCATTTAAAACTAAGTTATTGGAACAAACAACCCAACTTATGCATGTATTTTTAGAATACACAACTCTGAAGATCAACAAAGTCTGAAAGCAATGCCTACCCTTGCTATGTACTCCTGTACATCGAGAGTGTCCATGAGGTCAAGAGATTTCTGCCTGTAAAAGTTCTTCACCTGCTGGAGATATGGTTCTTCCAAGCTCCTCTCAAAAAGCTGATATGAAAATGTTAGCAAGTTAATTGGTTACTAGTAATCAGAACCGAGGAAATTAATGATAATGGAAACCATGACTGTAACAATAACATTAATAATAATAATAATAACAACATTAATAATAACAATAGCTACATTATCTTGGCAATTATAAAGCACAATGCATGCCAAAAGTTTAAAATCAGTATCTAAAACATTGAGGATTGTCGAGGTAGCAAACATAATTCTTAAAAACATATCCAATCTTGTGCTTAACTTAACATAACTTAATTGTTTGTTACTATTAAATGATAAACCAATTTTATCTCAATTATTAGCTGCATCATACATATTATTATTATTATTATAGTGTAATAATAATAATATTTTAATGTAATAATAATAATTCTATAATGTAATAATATCACATTAATAATAATATGCATTATAATGCAAAACATAGCATCAGATTACAGATTACATTAAGTCTTCAGATAACTTCATTCAAACTACCTTCAGTCTATCCTCCTCCAGTGTTTTGTAACCTTCAGCATTTTGGAAGGAGTTGATGGTCTTGAGCACTTCGTCCTGGTTGCCGATGAAACTTCCTTGTCTGTTCCTAGGTTCAACAACAATGAATATTTTCCCATTGAATTATTGCAATAATTTAAATTTAAAAAAAAAATTGTTTAAAAAAAGCAAAATAAAAATAATTAGGAAAATATATAAAATATATTTTATATTAGACATTTTCATATTTATATAAATGCCTGGTGATGTGCTGGCAATTAGCTAACTTCATCAGGGTAAATATTTCAATCGACCAAATTAATTGAAAAAATATTCACAATTCTTAAAAATTGCCTCTTGCTCTCAGCTGATTGAAACAGATCCAAACTGATTCAGAAACAATTCCAACCTGCTGATTTCTTCAAGGACCAAGTTGATAAGTTTTTGTCTAAGATTTGCATCTTTATCTCCGCTTTCTTTAGCATCGTCCATCAGAAGGGTTTCACTCCACAGTTTCAGGCCTGTCTGTTCGTAAAATAAAATTCAGCTCAAAGTTTCATCCGTGCGTCGTTCTTAAAACGTCGGCAGACGTCGCAACATCGACCGACTTGTGACGTGTACAATGTCACGTGATAATTCAATACCACCTAAAGGCATCTCACAAGAGGATTAAGTAAAGACTCACATCACTGATGACCATGAAATCATGGATGAGATTCTCCTCAGTATCATTCTTATCTGCGTTGTCCTTGTTGGACTGCTTCTGGCATTGTGTGTTCAGGTACCTTGAAGCGACAAGAATGATGATTAGCATGCGTTTGGTGTTCATCAATTATTTGTTACAATTATAATTTATTAAAAATACCTTTTCTTTGTTAAGAGATTAATATCACACATAGCACTCAGTGTCATTGCACTAATTTTAGAACTAAACAATAGGTAGAACCAGAGGATGCCGACATAAACTTCTACAAAGTTTCGAGCACAGTTGCGTGATGCATTCAAACCATTGGCTTGTTCTTTTCTCGAAACATCTAGTCATTTAATGGTTTCAAATAACATGACAATTATGTTCTTACTACAACATACTAAACGACATTTCATGTCATCGTGTAAACACCACGTGTAAGTGCATGTGATTATGCAAATGGTACTGACGAAAATAGGTTGTTGGCGACGTTGCAGGCGTTGGAGTATAAGGCCCAGTAATCGCAGTATCCCTTCAGTATGTCCTCCTTTTCAGCATTTTTGAGATTCTAAATAGATTTGGGTGAAGTCAAAATTAACTACATGATAGTAATTTATTGAAATCAATACATTTTACTTACAAGCACCTCTGATGCTATGCATATGGCACTATATAAATGAACTGCATTTACATACACCATCCGCAATGACAATTATTGGATTTTCACTTAAATTGCCCATTAGGTCTCACAGTTATAAAATACATTTAAAAGCAAACCTTAAGCACTGAATCAACGTGATCCTTGAACAACTTTTTCGTTTCTATGTAAAGTCTGGGGGCATGGGAGCTGGTTACAGCTGTGCAGAGGGCATAGACATCACTGAGGACAGTGAGATGATGTTAAATTATTATTGACATCTTGAAAAAACACTTATCTAAGGGACTTACGAAAAACTGCTTGTCCAAACTTTTTTATCAACAGGATTGCCTGCCAGAATGTCCAAGACAACCTTCTTGACATCATTCCACCGATCTTCAAATTCCAGTACCTGGGGCTTCAATGACATCTCGACTATACGAGTCAAACAATTCTTGGTCGATAGTGAGGGTACTTCTTTTGGATATTTCGCTAATATAAAATTGCTATTAGGCTTACATTTACTAGAACTTAAAATACAATTGACTATAAAGCGGAGAATTTACTAAAACGTATTAGAAAATGAGAATAAAAATAGGCGTTATACTTGCAGGTATAATCTCAAAAAGTACTCTCTACAATAGCCGTCTATTTCGAGCAACAAACTTAAAATTGATGCTTTAATCGTTCTTTTGCGGTAAGATCAAAACACAGATCTCAGATACCAAAAACGTTATTAGCAAAAATAAAAGTTTGCGAATGAAGTTTTTAAAACCGATTTTTTTAAATATCAATATATCAGACAACATTCAAATGTTCGTTGATTAAGATTACGAGCGAAATAAAAAGCAAAGCAATGTTTTACATGTTCAAGACAAGTGTTGAAGAGATAGTCGTAATACCAACTAGATAATAGTGCTAGATAATAGACACTAGTAATAGTGCTGCTCATAAGCGAACTTGTTTCGTTTTTCATAAAGTCACTTTCTATCTAATTTGACTGACAAATGTGGCGTAATTGTGATAATAATATAATAGAGAAATTCGGATAGCTCTATTTCAATATATTGAGGATTGTGTGATTGGAGCCAAGCCAAGGGCTCTTGTTATAAAATTTCCAAAATTAAAGAACATTAATTACAAAGCGAAACAGGAGATCTCATTAGGGATTTATTTAACTGAGTATGCATTGCAATCCATTGTTAATAGTGGTATTTTCCTTGGTCTTTGTCGCTAAGACATCGTGTTGCTAGTTTTTGAGGTTTATCATTTTTACAACTACGATAGCTTCAAGTTTGATGGTCTCAAGTTAAATAATTAACGGCAAAAGTTTTCTTTTCAATTGCTAAAAAGAAATGATGCAACGTGATAATGCAAAATTTTCGAATTCACGATAAATCAAAATAAGCGTGCAATTCCTCGTCAACAAATCAAATAACAGTATATAACAAAGCAATGCCCTATCGAGAAGTGTCATTAATTGCTAGCAAAATTGTGAAGCCTAAACATTAAAGTCCAGCTAATTTCTAATGTTTTTAATACAATTTTTAAAATTTAATCATTCAGCAACGATTTTATAAAGATCGGAGCTTGCAGGCGAATATAATGGAAAATGATAAAAAATGGTCCTGAGGACAAAGGAATGTTTGGAATGTCAGCGGAATTTCTTCAGTGGAAAGAGAAATTAACAGGAAATTCTTGCACTTTGCATGAAAAAGGCAAAATATAATTATAGCCGATCAAAAAATATATGCATGTAATATTAAGAAATAACAAGTTGGCGCCAAATAAATTGTGAGTCCTGCTAACTATCACAACCATGAAAACATTATCAAAAATTGTGCACAGGTCTTGCTAAACTACATTCGCCGGAAAAAGTGGAATTTACTTTAAGTAGCAATATCGAATTTCAGTGGATGAAATGATGAACAGTTCATCAATCGATCAATGATTAACAACGTCGAGTTAGGAATATGTCAAATGGGACAATTGAGGAAACAATTCTGAGAACAGTCGAATAAATAAAGCAAGACAAACTTGGGTGAGCATCAAATTGCAAGATCATAAGTCACACGTGTACGTATCACATAAGTTAAATATCATTTCAAGATATATTTGATTTATGTAAATGATATAAATAATATGATACGAAAATTGTAAATAAAATATTCAATTTCAATCCTCTGGGGACGTTTTCAGCGCAATGTTTAGCAATTCACAATAAACATTTTCATGTTTCAAACGGCAAATGTTGAGTAACTATTACACAATTGCAATCTGGAGGCACTGGATAACGTGAATCTCACAACGTCGCTGCATCGAAAATGCACAGAAAATCATACAATGTCAGATTGCAAGACCCACAGTGAAGCAAAGTAATGCCAAATTGTCTTCAATGAAAAAAGAAAGCAGACAAAATGACGAAATTCTCACACAATTGAAGACAAAATCTGCAACTCAAGAGCAGGAAGGACTTGAGCATTTTTTATGCATTTTGAGCAAATGTTTGGCATGCTTGAAGTGGAAGTATCATCATCACCATCACAGTGAGGTCATTTAACAGTGACTTTTGATGGAGTTTGATTAAGTTAACAAAATTATAAACACAAAAAAACAAAGCAAGAATAACAACAGCAGTAATAATAATAAGAAGAAGAAAAAGAAAATAATAACATTATTAATAATGTCAAAATCAAATGCTGGCAAGAGCCTTATTTAAATTGATGGCAATGTGAGGATTTGGAAATCACTGAAATTGGTCAAACGACCGCAACATTGGACTCAATAAATATTTTAACCCCCAGCATCAACATAAGCATTGATATGGCAGATCTATATATAGATCTTAAAAGGCCTCGAGTTTTCTGTGTGGCATGACAGGTCGCTATTTTTAGGATTCAGGCTTTCGAAGATGTCATCATCCAAATCCTCATTGTCTGCTATCGTCGACTCAAGTCTCTTGAGGTGCAGCAGGTCGGGGTCCAATTTGAGGAAGTATGCAAACTGGAATGTTAAAACATTTCAGCAATCGATGAAACCTTCAAAACATAGCATGCATAAACTCATGCATGTACATCAACATTTCCTAGTGACTGATTCCAAATGATTAGCTTTACATTATTACTAGTAAAATATTGATAATAATAATAATAATAATCATAATCATCATCATCATCAATAATATCATAAGCAGCAGCACCTTGTCTTTGAGCATCTGGCAGAGGTTAAAGGCTCTGTTGATGATGAGCATAAAGTCGTTCAAACGAGGCACAGTGGTCTCCATCTGAAGGATTCATTACAATGGTTAATTGGCATTAACTATAAACACAATAATTCATTTTTAAATTATCTTTTTATATCATTGGACGATCAGTTTTTGCTTCATGACATGAACTCAAACTCCATCTCTTTTTTTTCCCTAGGTTACTGATTTCAATGCAGTACAAATGCACAACATTTCGGATGTTACAAGAGAATTGCATAACAATACAACAATTATAAAATGATGCCAGGAAAACATTCTAAACATGACAAATCTGTAAGTTTCAAAAGCCCAACGGCTGTCACTCACAAACACTTTGCTCATGCAAATGGGCTTTCCCTTCTGACTGGTCAGCAGTTGATGGATGGAGCAGATGACTTGAGGGGATTGGATGGAAAAACTCAGGTTGAGGTCAGGAGGAAGGGGCGGGCTTAACATGAACTAGAAATTAATTCGGTTTTGGGTCATTTGAGCAAACATGAAACAAATTCTAACTAACATAAAATATTAATGCTAAGCGAATTAATCGCAAACGGAATAACGTCCGATTGGTTAAATAGTCGACCAATTGCGGAGGTGATGATAGTGAAAAGAAAATCATTTTTTACGTCATTGGAGAGGACGTTGTTTCTGTATAAAGCACTCTTGCTGGGCACAACCAGAACATCTTTGCCCTTTCTCAGAAAGACAATCAAGTCTTCCAATTCCTTTTGAAACATCATGAATAAACATTAACCATTTATGACAATTTTTTATAATTATTTTATGATATTTTTTATTTATGATGATTTATGATAATTTAAACAATGACCAAAATGTTTCTTTGGATAAAATGTAATTTAATGGAGATTTATTTATTTGCATCATTGAGTTGTAGATATTCATAAAAGGAGACTCACATTAACAAGTTGATGGGCTGTTTCGTGATTGGGCAACTCCAAGGCAGTTTCGGCCAATTGAAGAGCTTCGTTGAGATAATTTGTGGCTTCTTGAAGCTACGAATAGCAATAAGAAAACCAGTGCAGACATAGTTTTATCAAAATATAAATATAGAGTTTTAGAAACATGATGATAGAAATATATTACTAAATTATTATAATCACCCCACCTGGGCCAGTTTAGTAGGATAACAGTGGTCCATCCTTGCATGATATGTGACCATCTGATTGCCATGGCCGAGTATTTTAATGCTGAGATCCTGGTAGAGTGATAAATTGAACCGTTAATATTAATGATATGATCATCTTTAACAAATATTATAACTTATGACAATTCATTTATTTAACCACAAAGAATTCATCTCAACAAATCTACTTTTTGGCTCTATAATAACAATGTTGTCTTGCAAAATAACTCATTAATAGGCATTATATTAATAGGCATTATATTAATAAATCTATGGGTTTTTAATGAACATCATGCGAGATGTAGTTGTCACAAAACCTGACCGCATCTGTTATGAAAGATCCTTCTAGGGACAAAATGCACTTGCTTCCACTGCAAAACATTATAACCATGTCAATTTGTTACCATTTTCAAGATCCAGTGATGATGAAGATAAACTGCACTAAGGATACACTAGCATTGAGGATATTGATCATTCAAATATAAATGAGATGCATACACATATTGCAAATACTGTTAATATTTGCAATGCAAACAGAATTCAATGATGCACACAATCAATATTGATCTCTTAAATAATGTCATTCTATGTAAAAGTGTGTCATTTAATGAAAGAACAAATAAAAAGTAATGACTTTGGTCCATTCATGATGTATTTTTCTCCGTTTGGTTTAGATTCTAAAAACAAGTACAAATAATGTGATTTTATGAAACGTCATCATCAACAAATCACATCATCCCTACATCCAATCATATGATCATCATTATACAAATTCATATAAGCTGCACAAGATCTTACTTGGTTCCAACAAATCAATGGCCACCTGTTGATAATAAATGTGCAATCACATTTATTTATCTTAATTTATTTTTTACATATTTTTTTTATTTTTATAATTTACAAATTATATTTAACCAGCAGTAATGTGCGAAATGTACTCACACTGAGAATGTTTATCAGCTCTTTGTATGTTCGATGGCTTTCTGAATTCAGCAACCACTTGTATTCCCTTGCCTGAAGAAAATTGTAACATGATCCTAAATTTAATATTTTGTTTTAAATCTTCATCACGCAAAAGCTAGTTCCAAAAATTAGTTATTACTTTTAAAGTGTTTTGTTTTAGCGTTAAAATGCACAACAGTTTCACATTGTGTAATTCTTCAGGTAAGAATTTCATTAAATGTAATAAACCGATATTCACCAGAACAATTTCTTCAGAGTTATCCCTAGACATGTTGCAGAATTTGAAAGAAATTATAAAATACGACACAAGCAAACGATTCCCAAAACAAGCAAGAAATATCAAGGGAACGTTAAATGAAGACCTTGTAAACAAGAGTAAAAGTAGTTTGAAATTATCGATCAACAAGGTAGACTAACAAAGAAAACAGTTATGATAACAGTATTTATCATAATCTAATATAAACAATTAAAAATTTATATGTATTTTACCCTTATTTACAATTGATACAATTTGGAGAGTGCAGGTGGCTTTCACCTTCATTAGGTCGAGTTCCATTCCAGAAAAATGACGCTTAGTTGATCCATCGTCAATACAAAATAAGTGGAGTTTGTTATTACCGTAATTATCTAGCCAAGTGTTTTTTAATTTTTAACTAGATTTTTGGGTTGGGGTTGCAACATCCTCCTATTTCTAGTTTTTTTCCTCTCCTGAGTGGTAGTCAACCTAGATATCTAAAAAGAAACAGCAAATCTCCGACCCACACCTAAGTATGACTAAACTTGCAAGCAGGCATCTATCGTCGACAATTCCATAAATATCTGGTTGGGATGGCCTCAGCCACTAGTCAGAATCAAGCAAGCAAGCATACTGGACTACCTGGTTAGTACTTTAGCTTTCTTATTGTAACATACTGCTTAATACAGTTTAAAAAAGTCAATTCGACTCAAAATGCCAAGGGGTAAATTATTATTACTTTCCATAATTATTGCCATCATCCATTTCTTCATCACTTAGAATGAATCCACCACCACCAAGATCTTCACCAGTTTGCATCACATCAGCATTTTCATTTCCAATAGTAACAGCAACAAGACGATCAACGAGTTTCTTGTTTTCGGCCCTTTTCTTAGAAGCTCTTGATTTCGTACGCTGCTTTTGGCCACCTTTGGAGTACTGGAAGTCATAAGTAAGTTCTTAATCATATTATGTCTGTTATTACGTTATATTGTGTAGTAATAACAAATAGTGTCATACCAAGCATTGTCTTATAATGCTTCAATAATTTAAATAATAATATTTCTTTTAACCTCTATGCTGAATTGTTCCTTCAACCTCTCTCTGATGAGAAGTGCCCTCGCCAATTTCTTCCAGTTTTTAATAACTCTTTCTTGTCTTTTCTGCAAACAAAATATTTTAAATCACAAACACTGACAACAGAAACTCCATCACATATCGAGCTTAGCGTCTTCATCATTATTGTCATCGACGTCAACATCATAATCATCATCACATCATCTTCAGCGTCATCAGCATCACCATCACCTCTAATTCTTTCTCCCTAATGTTTCTTTGTTCCTCCTCCCAGGCAGCAGTGAGTATTTCTTTGTGCTCAGTGCACACCACCCAGCCTTTCAAGCTGGAATTAAAAATAATAAATAGGTAAATAATTAATTAACTAATTATCAGTAATTGATAATAAATAAATGTTATTATAAGCAAAAAGATGGACAGCTAACATTGGAGCACTGATGTTCCTGTGGAACTCCCAGCCCAGCATGGCAGGTGCCACGTCAATCTCCAGCTTTTTTGCCACTCGATTCAGACCTGGCATGGCTTCTGATGAGACAGATGGATGGATGGTAAAGCCATCACCAGCACTGATAAAAAAAACTATCTTCATCACCTTCTATGAGTACAGTCCCAGGTGGTAACATCCAAGGCTTGAATATTTCCACATTGCCAAAGTCATTCTTTGGAACAACTCCCTGGTGGTAATGGCAGTGATATTAGTTATTAAGAAATTCTTGCAAGCAGCTAGGATTTGAACTCCTAAAAGCGCCACACCAAAGCCAAAGCCTTAACCGCTGGGCTACCAATGCCCATCTGTATAATGATAATAACAACTAAGTATCCAATATTGACCAACCCCGACAGCAGGCTTTGGAACAAACAATTCTGTCTGCCATCTCCCGAACAATCGCAAATTTTCATCACACGGCACCCTGTTCTTCCCATTCTGGTTAAACAAATTGCTTAAACAGATAATCACAAATACTTTATAATAATAATTATTATAAATATTATTATTAATTATTACATTAACATTAACATAATTAATTTTTTTTTATTAATATGATAATATTATCATTATAAATATTTTAAATCATTACATTATTTATTTATTACAATAATAATTATGAATTAGAAACAGTTGTCGGAAAATCTCCATAAAGTAGAAAGAAGACACTGACAGTCTTTGGTCTCCTCTTGACGACCTTGTAGGGTTCCTCTTCCTCCCTCACGACTCTTCCCTCAACTGTCCACTTCTCCTTGGAGTGGAGCTAATGGAGTCATTGTAACAATTACATTTATTTACACGACATAATGAGATGAGACCTCTTGAATCTTAATAATAATATAATTGGTCATATTCATTATAACAGTAAATGGCTGAATGAGAAAAGTACTATTTAAACGATAACAAGAAAATATTTACTCAATAAACTGTGACTAAGTGCACTAGTTAGGCTTTAAACAACAATTTAATCTCAAATAAATCAATTCTTCTCTGATTGAAATTAATCAAATTGGTTTTTATTTTTTTTGGTTAGAAGCAAATAATAATAAAGTTACTTAAGTTTTATCTCTGGGTAATTAACTATTAAACCCACCACGTGGACGCAGTCCCTCGAGTACACGGGTTCGTCCTTGACATACCCCAGGATCAGGGACGTCGGAGGATAGATGCACTCGAACTTCAACAAATGGCGACTCAGAACATACCTTTGTGAGTGGAGTTGACATAGTAACAATAAGAAGTAATATTTTGGGCTTTTCAAAAATGAAAGAAACACCACTAGACACAGCAATGAGATTTGAACACTAACAGTGGGTGATTTTTGTAGGCTGAGACACTGCTTGGCAGTGGCTGTTTGAGCAATTCATCTGAAGTTTTACAAAATAAATTGTAATGGGGTGCATTAATATGAATAACTTATAATTATGCATATTTAATTTGAGCAGGGATTCCTTAACTTCCACCAGCCTCACATAAGGCATAACAATAGTAATTTGTTAAAATTGGACAATGGACAATGAGTCCAATCAAAAATTTTCAAATTATCATAAAATATGCAGCTACTAAAATTCAGTAAATAATAGATTTTAATACAGACCCTCAATGGTCAGATCTTCAGCGTCGTTATCTGATTGGTTGCCTGCATAAAAGGCTAGCGTAGATTTCCACCAATCAGGATCAACCCTCTTCCTGTGGGAAACCAGCAACCAATCAGGATCATACCTGCTGGTTAGGTCCTTTATATAACCCTCTGGATAAAAAAGAATGACCATCATTGGCCAAACTATAAATATGAACATTAAAAATAAAGTAATCTTTAATTTCATTTTTATCCATCATCATCATCACAGTGATTGTTGACCAAGTGATGAGCAAAAGCCAACTCAAAGGCAATGACTTTTGATGCATAATGCCATCCCTATCCCTAGCCTTACTCCTAACCTTAACCTTAACTCAGGACCCTGGAAATCTCTATAGAACTGACAAAAGTCATTGCCTGTGAGTTGGCTTTTGCCCGTCACTTCTCCAACCATCCTTCACAGTTGCGACCGACCAACCATTCTGCCAGGCAAGAACGTATGAAAATGGCCTTCTGATGTTACTCCTTGCATCGCTGAAATCGTCGGCAACACATCGATAGCTGTTTACATCTGAGAATCGATTGACGGCCACATTAATATCTGATTAGCAATCAATTGGAATCATTATCATAATGCTCACAAATCAATCAACTGAAGTGATTATCATAATGCTCACATATCCAGCTCTTTTCCTTGGGCAGATAAACCTCAGTCCACCAATCAAATTTTCCATCATCATCATCACTGCCACTGGTTGAGAATATTTTGCCATCTCCATGTTCGAGGTCCGCATTGTCATTGATGCCAACCTTTTCTGACTTAATGGCACTTCCAGATTTATTTTTAGAACTGGAATTCCCACATGTGACACTTTTTGCTTTATCTTTCTTTGAGGATTTTGTTTTTGATGAGAATTTCCTGTAAATGGTCAATTAATGCCAATATTTAATAACTGGTTATTAATATTTATTAATAATTAACTGATTAGTTATTAATAATTAAATGATATTCAATTAACTGGTTATTTCAAATTAATAATCAAGTTAAATCATTCAGTAGATGTTTAACATTATTGCATCAGTGACGACAACAACACAAAGACCTTGAATTCCCAAAAAGAAGAGGTGCTGATGATGATGATGGTTTCATGAGCTGGAACAACAAATAAAAACAACTCATTACTTTTAAGTCCATCTGAGTTCTTCTATTACAAAGATATCATAATAATTATTATGAATTACAATAATTACAAAAAAAATTATACTATAGAAACTGAAAAAATTATAATAAATTGCAACAATTTATCCAGACTCACCAAATCAGAAGGTTTGCTTGTGATTGGTTCAAAGGAGTGGATCAGCCTGACATTGAAGCCTAGCACTCTCAAAATTATGACAACCATCTGAAGTGATGATGATGATGATGACGTTGTAGAGCTAAGAATTACAGTGATGATGAAGTCAATTAACCAGTGAATGCTCGACAATGTTCTTAGCCTCTTTTTCCTCAAACCTCTGCTTCAAATTTGTCGTCTGCAAAGAAAATGAAATGAATAAAAAAAAAAGACAAGTCAGAAGCCCATCACCACTCAGAACTATAACTGATAACAAAAATAAAAATTATATAAATTTTAATCATTACCGACCAGCTGCTTGGGGCTGTCAGGACCACACGAATCCTTTTCCAACTGGCATGGAAAGTATTTGTGGAACCATGTGACAAAGGAGAACAAGCTTTCAACTTTAGAGGTTAATGTAGTCTGGTCGAGGAATTTGGTTGGCACGTGAGACAAGGCAAGGGCCTGTAGTTCTGGATCATTGCATATTTTATTGTAATGCTGACCAATTGCAATGTAGCACAGCAAATGGACCTGTATAAATTATGTTAATTTGGCATAGATAAATAAGAATGTTGTGATTAAATTAAAATTTCTTTGAGATGCCACATTTGATATTGGTAAAAATTAAATTCAACATAAAAACACATTTGTTCGGTCATAATAACCTGATGGCAATGTTTCTGTCTGAGAACCTTCATTCTATTTACAGCACATCTAAATTCATCCATCATCTGCTCTTCTGGAGTCCTGTTTCAAAAGTATTACGATACTATTGATGATGACAAAAGCAGTAGTGATCTTAATGTGGAAAAT
>MPNW01000227.1:0-32533 GCA_011800805.1 Hirudo medicinalis | reverse complement strand
AGTCATTATAAGAATATTCTATAAAATATCACCACAGATCGGCCTGTCACAGCCGTCATTCAAAGTAAATATTGTGATTAAAAGTTAGCAGAACTTTAATTCAGAAAATCTTTTTGAAACAATTTAACATCTCTGAATTTACAAAATAAAGTTACAAATTAAAACGACAAATATCAAAATAATGTTTTAAGCTTAGCTTCACCAGAATAATGACCGTTTACGTAATTGAATGTTTTGTTTTCAAGAACTAAATATATTACATAATTCCAAGGAAGGCCTAATGAAATATAAGGTGCAGAAAGTTGTCCTATAGACTTAGGCATTCTTAGCCATTGGAGATTAATGCAAAGCTAAATAGCCGAGAACCCACTCTCACGATTAGAGACTATTTGTGCCACTACCCAAGCAATTCCAAGGAAGTAAACAACGCTTCGAAGACATCAATTAAATTTGATCAACAAACGAATGTTTTTAGTCCTTGATTAAAATCTGGAATGAGTTGGGGAAATGNGAAGTAAACAACGCTTCGAAGACATCAATTAAATTTGATCAACAAACGAATGTTTTTAGTCCTTGATTAAAATCTGGAATGAGTTGGGGAAATGGAAAAATTGTGATGAAATTCTTTGAAAAATGTGCTGTGAGAAGAGGGTTAGACTTAATAAAATAGATTATCACGTTAAAAGCCTTGAATCATGAAAACATGTGATTGGTCAAACTCCGGTGCTACAGAAAATAAATTCACCAGAAAAATTGTTGAAAACAAAAAATATGACATCAAAATTGTCGAGTTTGTAAATGAGCATATCATGCAATCCTTGCCATTTGTGGACAAATATCAATACAAAATATAGTAGAAGAAAAGTGTTGTTTTAAAAAATTAGAAAAGTCCTATAATTCAGGAAACATAAAGTATGAATTAGAGAACAAGGCATCTCCTTGAATGAATTGCAAAAGCACATACAAAAAGCAAACAAACAACAATCTCATTATCAACAATCACATTACCAATAACTCATAACTCATAAATAACCTTTGAAAATTTCGAATCCAAATGTTGTTAACCAGCATCAACGACCATTAAAAAGTCAACCGTTCAAATATTGCATTATTGAAACAACATTTTATGTTTGATGCTGGAGCCGTGATGAATAAAAACACCATCATCATCATTACCATCACAGAAGCGTGTCCTCATACAAGTTAAGAGGTATGTTAATAAATAAAGTATTCTTAAGTGTTCACAACAAACAGTCTCTTAACTCAAATAAGACAACAAAAAAAGTACATCCTAGCATGATGACATTACAGTCAGATCTGTAAACCACACAAGGTACATCATCATGAGCAGAGAAAGGTCGTTAGAGATTGTCCTCTTATAATGGTGTTTAACAAACATTTCACCTGACATGACAAACAAAATGACATTTAAAATTGTATCATCGACAACAATCAACACAACAAATCACAATAACAATGTTCGGAATTTTTAAGACAATAATTGATCAATTTAATCAAAAAATAATTGAAACTTTAACTGCAATTACGACCAGACATTGGACCAAGTACTGAGATCCACGAGTACAAGTACAAGTAACAAATACCCCTTGTCCAATTAAGAGGGCCTCACCAATAAATGCAAATGTACGATCACCAACGTGGTTATATAGCTAATGCTAAAAATTGTCACATATAAATATTCATTGGCACTGACTGGATATGTTAATGTCATTATTAAGGTGAACAAAATCCATTGTATCTATCACTACTGCAGTGGTCGACCACCATTACAGGTTAAAGTGGAATGAAAGAATAGGATACTTCCAGGTATTACCGATCAAGTATTGCATATGCTCCAGGCATTCACAATCCAGGAAGAACTAAGATGTCTTTCCAAACAAATCGCCTCATGCCTCAGTGCTCAGGCATCCATGTAGGTTTGCATCTCTTCGGCAAGCATGTCGTTCATGGCATATAGCTCGTTTATTTTGTGCGATATCTCCTCTTGCAGCTTTCTAAGGCCCTGTTGGTTCGGCCTCTTGGTCAGTTGGACTTGATCCATTCGAGAGGTTAGCTCCTTCACCTGGTTCTTGAGCTGAAAGTTCTCACTCTCAGCATCCTGAGATTGAATAAGATAGTGAATATGATAGAATAATCGATTAAATAATTTATTAATAACTATTGGGCAAAGACTGTGCATCTAATTGTCATCAACCATGCCACTTAACAATTGATGCATATACTAATAGATAATATGTTTTACTTGAAGTTTGGAAATTAACTTTTGATTCTGAATGTCTGCTTTTTTGTACTCATTGTACCGCTGCCTCAATTTCAAGAGTTCCTGAAAAATGTTAACGGGAAAATTGGTTATAAGTTTGTACATGTTTATCACTTAACCACTAATGAATTTGGTAACTTACCTCCTCCTTGAGAGTACCCATCCTTTCAACTTCCTTCAATCTCTCTCTAGTTTCATTCAGTTGAGCAACATAAGCATCCATGTTTGCCAACTGCAGAGTCCCGAAGAAGTTGAAGATTAGATTGATTGATAACGCAACGAAAACAGTTAGTTCAACTGGGACAATTATGATAATGTCCGAACCTTGATCTGGGCCTCCTCAATCTCCCCGTCATAGAGTTTCAGTTGCTTTTGCCATTCGTCAGCATTCTTCCTCGATTCTTCCAATGCTGTTGTCAAGGTGACATTGCTGTTCCTAAGAGACTGGAGTTCTGCCTCCCACTCTTTGGCTTTTGATGAACTATGAAGGTATGCAAAAGAAGGAAGATGAGTGTAAAATAATACAACAATTATAGCACAGATTTATATTATTGGCATAACATTACTACCTCTGAGCTAGCTCTAACTTCAGCCTATCATTCTCTGCCCTGAGTAAGGTAATGACACCTGTGCACTTGCTATTAGTACATTTGAGGTCAGTGCTGAAAGCCTTTGTTGTTGTTGATGTCGTTGTTTTGTGGCTGCTCGGGTCACTGAGAGTGGCCAGTTTCTTTGGAGGCCATCCATTAGCAGGTTTGTCAATGTTGCTTTGAATGGTATTTGAAGTTGCAGATACGGATCTTTCTTGCGATGCTGATCTCTAAAATCATCACCAACAGTGTAATTAGTAGTAATAAATATTTATTTGTATACATATTAAGCACTCAAGCTTCATAAGCATCTCTTATAATGAGGCACTCACCAAGGAGGGGGCATCTGACGGTGCTTTGTCCACAACTGAGTCGACGAGTTCCTTCACTTCATCAAACTTGTCTGCAAACTGTAACAGAAAGTCAAAAGTAATAATTGGGTGTTGGAATAGCTAGTCATGAATCAAAAAGTCAAACCTTGGACAATTCAGCTTCTGATTTGCAACCGATCCCATAGACGGTTGCTGCCTGGCTATCCACCCACTGCCCAAATTTTGTGAGGTCTTTACAAACTTCATCTTTTGCTTGACAAAACAGTTTAAGATCACCTGAAAACAGCAACAAGCTAATGATAAATACAGTTAACAATGCAGTTAGTGCAATACAAACACAAATTATCCTATAGGGATAATAAAACAAAACTTATATTTTAAAAAAATGTTAAGCTTTTCAATTCATTAATTAATTATCCCGACGCTGTTTAATTATATTGAGCAGGTATAAAAGTTGTCATATCCATACCACCTTATTGTCATCAATGCATATAATACGATATGTGTTCTTGGTACTGTCGTGGTAAAGTGATACAGGAACTGGCTGTTGTGTCAGTGGAAGCCATTTCTTTTTCGTCTCATGATCAATTTGAAACACTTGGGCCGAAATTGTTACAATGGGCACCTCCCTGTTTGAAAGAAGTAACAAGTGACATTTGCATAACTTTGATTAACAAATTAAATAAAAAATAATGAATACTGCGAATATTTTGAGCTTCATACATTAGCAGACTAATTCTCTTTATTAACGCTACACTTCAAAATCGTGTTCCATGAATCATTTGACCATCTCAAGCAACTTATCAAATGAACCGCTTCACGTTACATAATAAATAAAATCAACGTTATTTAGTGAATGCCATACCCCATTTTAAGTTCACCACGAAATGAGATTTATCTTGACAACTAAAATTGAATCATCCCCAAGTGAAAACATCGAGAAACAAGGTGCAAAGGGTATTTTACATATTTTCTTTAAATTTTTAAATTAAAAAAATGTTTATTTAGCGAATTAACAAAAAGTCATAGAAAGGTGAAAAATTGAAATTTTATTCAACTTATTAAAAATAAATAAATTATAATATTTAACAATTAAGTTTTTGTAAAACAATTTATATTAATTAAAATGCTAGGACATTGGAGCTTAACTTATTGGTCCGTTTACCATCACCTCTCAGGAGCTCAGGAGCAAATTTAGTTCCGGGTGGGTGTCCGTCGGCATTAGGAAGTTAAAGTGGATTTCTTGAAAAAACAACAAATTTGTAACTGGAAATTCAAAATTTGTCTTGATCCAACGAATCCTTTAGCTCTTTAAACCTTTCTCCTACGAATCGAAAATGGCAAATCGTCTGCCGGCGGTCGTTATCGATAATGGTACAGGGTGAGGACATGTATTTGAATGTTTAGAATAATTTGGGATTATTGTTTCATTATGGTCTGTTAGTATTTGATGAATGGAAAGGCACTGGTAAATGTTTGTGAGAGAACTTGTTACAGTACTCAGTTAAAATCATTAATGGTCATTTAAATTTGATTTTTTTCCAGTCAATCAATTGATTCAATTTTCTCAAAAAAGTTCTGATTTTTAAACCTATAATAGGCAATTTTCTGCAAAGGAATTAGTTACTAAGTGCAATTTCCTGTTTACATCCTTTTAGCTACACCAAGATGGGCTATGCTGGCAACACTGAACCTCAGTTCATAATTCCCTCATGCATTGCCATCAGGGAATCAGCTAAGATTGGAGATCAAGCAAGTCGTAGAGTTGGAAAAGGAGTTGAAGATCTTGATTTTCACATAGGGGATGAGGCCATGTCTGCTGCTAACTATGCTGTCAAGGTTGGTTCCATGTGTATTGCTTTTTTTTTTTAGAACAATTTTAATTATTATTTCTACAATGTTTTGACATGGTATGCAATATGATGAATTTTTTTTCAAAGTTTATTTAGCCTGGTGAGAGATTGTGAGACTTATTGCTATTTGGGGTTTTGTAAGATAAGATCAACATAAATATTTACAAGATTGTTTTTTGAGGACTGTTTGTAGTTCACAGATTTAATGAGTGATGGTAATGATAAATTATAAATATATAATACAATGACAAGTAATGACATCAAAGTTGTACATTGTAACAAATAACGCTCAGTTAATATTAATATTTATGTATTAAGTGCATTTAATTATTGGATTGGAATATATTGTTTGTGCTTATTAATTATATTCTGTTTAATTTATTTTCATTACTATCTATATTTATGTAGGTATTCTATGTCATGCATAGAACATGATGTGAAACAAATATATGTGTCAATATATGTCAATATATAAAGATTTGTACTAAGAAATTTGCAGACGTTTGCTATTCATGTAATTGTAGGCTCACGCAAATTCAAACTAGGATGTCATACTTTTGTCTCTGAAATATGCAAAGAAATATTTTATGCTACTTTTTTAAACGTACAATCTTTTGTATCTAAAGCACTGAATATTTGTTTGAGTTTCATTTTACTGCCACAATAGTTGTTAAGTGTTTAACCAATTATGAAGTTAGATTGAGAAGGACACACATCATGTGATGCAGGATTTCATCATCTGATGATCTTGACTGTTAAATGTTCATATTAATTTAGAAATTTATTTAATAAAGGCCTTTTTGTCTGCAAAATATCAATCAAACAAAAAAATATCAAAAGTCTGCATCAAACTTATGTAATGCATACAATGTTGATGTCATAGCATTTAATTCTTAAAATTCATTGTGATTCAACATTCTTTAGAAAAATCTATTTTAAGCATTTGTAGTTTCTGTTAACCTTCCTCATTTGTAAGCATTGTCGAAGTTGTTTCTGGTCTATGCGCAGGTAACTGTCGACAAACCCATGGTATATGTTCTTAATGTATGTATTGTCAGCGTAACATCAAACCATATATGGTATGTGAATTTACTCGGCCAATTTAAATTGTGATAATTTATACCTCTCAGTGGCCAATCAGGCACGGCATAGTAGAAGATTGGGATCTCATGGAGAGGTTCATGGAGCAAGCCATCTTCAAATATTTGAGGGCAGAACCCGAGGATCATTACTTCCTCCTGGTTGGTTGTTCTTGTGCATTGCAACTTCATTCGTGAAAGTTCAGTCATGTTGTCCCTCTTATTTGACAGGTTTATTTTATTTATTTAGGCCTTCAAACTAATAATTAGTTTTGTCTTTGCAAATGTAAATGGTTCGCCCGGAACCTTGAAGCGGGTCGTTGCAATTTGCTCGGATTGTTATTCTTTAATGCTCTCAGTCATATATCCTTATTGGTGGCCAGCGAACTAAAAACAATATGTTCAAGATTTGGGTTGAGGCATGATTGTTCAATTAACTGTTGCTCACCCTTTGAGAACAACAGTAATAACTATGACACAACAAAATTAAAAACATTAATAATCCCAGTCATAATTGGTAGTCATTTGTTGATGTGATTGGCTACAATTTAGACATACTTCCTGTTGGTTGTCACTGGCATTGGTGGTGATCACTATCATCACTGTCAAGTCTTGCTTCAAAGTGGAGAATGATGATGTCACCAAATAATTTTGAACTGCAAAGAGTTACAAAAATTATCAAAAGCAGATTTTGATGAATTTTGTGTTCTGATTTTTTAAAGAGTTATATTTTTACCTAAACATTATTATTATTATTATATTAATAATTGTTAATGACTTCAGAAGAGCTGAATCATTTGTATGTTTCCATTCCTAATGTATAGAATACATACCCTTTTTGTATAGTTTGTTAAAATTATTTCTTAACCTCATAAATGTTCCATTCATGGAGTTGATTATGGTAGACATTTTGATTGACGTTCAAAATCATCATCATTACAGACCGAGCCTCCCCTGAATACTCCAGAGAACAGAGAGTACACAGCAGAGATCATGTTTGAGTCTTTCAATGTGCCTGGCCTCTACATTGCCGTGCAGGTGAATATTGGTGATTTTCCAGTTACTATTCGTAATTAGTCTTCTGGAAGTGCTGAACATTTCAGTGCCAAGAATCTTCCGTTGTTTAAAATTTATAACTGTGACTTTATGTTTTGACAATTGAACAAAATATTTTAATAAATTAATCTATTTGAAAGGTGAATGCGTTTACACTGTATTAATGTTATTTGACATTGTTACTTTCAATCTCTCTTAAACATTATGTAGCGGACTCTTTTAGTCAAAAATAAAACATTGCTAAAAGTGCTTTTCTTTCTAGGTTTACTTGTTCCATCTAATAATCTAATAATTGAAATCCTCAACTCTTTCTAGGCAGTCCTGGCCCTATCTGCTTCATGGACCTCGAAGCAATCATCGGAGAGAACTCTAACTGGAACGGTCATTGACTCTGGTGATGGAGTCACTCACATCATTCCAGTGGTTAGTCGAGGAATTAAGATCTATTTTGTTGAAAATATATGATTATGATTAACAGTAGGGTAGTGAATCTGTCATTCAAGCTGCTACATTGTTACTTAATAATTATGAATACATTTAACAATATTAAATAATATTTAATAATATTAAAGTTATTTAATAATGCTAACTTTGATTCATAACTTGCACATTTTAAAGAAGTTTAATCTGGCTTGATGGCACCTAATAATCCTGAAGAATGAAAGTTATCAAAATCATGTAAAAAAAAATCAAATAGATATTTTATCAATAGCACCGTTGAAAAAGATTTTCCTAGATGGTGCAAAGTTCCTTGCAATAACATTCCTTAACTCAATAACGCTAACCTCTTGTAATCACTCGTCATCTGATTGCACTCGTGTCCGCCAGGCTGAAGGATATGTCATCGGCAGTTGCATCAAGCACATCCCCATTGCCGGACGTGACATCACCTTCTTCATCCAACAACTGCTGAGGGAGAGGGAGACCAACATTCCACCTGAACAGTCCATGGAGACTGCCAAGGCCATCAAGGTTGGACTTTTGTCAAATGACTTTGATTGTAGATGAAGTCCTGTGATGTTATCTAAATCAACAATGGAATACAAAATGATGATGAGGTGATTTTCAAAAGATCTTTTCTACCAATAGGAGCAGTTTTCTTACGTCTGCCCCGACATAGTGAAGGAGTTCGCCAAGTACGACTCTGAGATGTCGAAGTGGATAAAAACCTACGACGGAGTCAACTCTGTCACCAAGCAACCGTTCAGTGTCGAAGTTGGATACGAGAGATTCCTGGGACCAGAGGTGTTCTTCCACCCAGAGGTAAGATGCCAATCTAACGGTAAATAGGTGACAGAAATAAGTGTTAGGCTGGCACTTGTTGAGGACCAGGCCAGCATGGAAATGGTTTTTGTGTTTTATGATGGTCGATCATCGCTTACGAATTCCAATTTTTAGTTCACCAATCCCGACTTCACCGTTCCAATCTCAGAAACTGTCGATGAAGTCATTCAGAACTGCCCGATTGATGTGAGGAGAGCCCTCTACAAGGTTTGTCACTTAATTAAGTAAGGTTTTTTTTTAGTGATCATTTGTTGCCAAATTCAACCTGAATTTGAATTTAATGGAGGTTTTTCAATTTATTTTAATATAATTCTACAACGTTCAGAATATTGTCCTCTCTGGTGGCTCAACAATGTTTAAGGACTTTGGCAGGAGAATGCAGAGAGATGTCAAGAGATTCGTGGACAACAGACTTAAGATCAGCGAGGAGCTCAGTGGTGGTTCACTTAAGGTTGCATTTTTAATTTGCTTTCATTAGTTAAAATAATTAGTTTGATCTTCAGATTATTCTTATTCAATTTTCAAACACAAAAAAAAATGAAACAAAAAAAATAACCTTCCCTCTAATTATTTCAGCCAAAGCCAATAGATGTCCAAGTGATCACTCACAACATGCAGAGATATGCTGTGTGGTTTGGAGGGAGCATGCTTGCTTCTACTGTGAGTGTCCATCTTCAAAGTTACTCTTTATATTGATTTCACTATAACTGATATTAAATTTTTAGCATCTTAGAAATTTTAAAGTAAATTAATATCTAATTACTATGCTTTCAGCCCGAATTCTACAGGGTCTGCCACACGAAGGCCGACTATGATGAGTTCGGTCCCTCGATTTGCCGTCACAACCCAGTTTTTGGAGCTATGTCTTAAGTGGTTTGGGATCAGATAAGAATGTGGTAGCAGGCAAGGAGAACCACCCATCTTATGACAGAAAAATGCACGACTTTTGGGGGATATGATTAACATTTTTATAGTGACGTTGTTACCGATATTTTACATGCTTAGGAAGCATGGAAGTCACATTAGGGATTATATTGTTGGCAACGAGACGGACACCACACTAGAGATGATGATGATTATTATTATTGTTATTAATGTCCTGATGCTTACGATGATAGTGATCTCTGTTACTAATTAGCGAAAATTTCCCGAAACTACAAGCAATTGGTTTGAATCTCCGTTGAAGTTGAATTAAGGCATCTTGCGGTGTGGAGGTGACATGGACGATCGTTTTAAGTGCAGTGATTGTTGGAACATTTTTGTGCATAATTTTGTTAGTGATGAGCACTTCGAGACGGCGAAATCGAAGTTCTCTTGCTTCACCATAAAAATGTGGTAATATTTACTCTTACACACTTTTAAAATTCAAGGCTTTAGAATTTCCTCGTTTCTTTTATTCGAGTTTGGCCTTTTTTTAAGTTTGTGTCCATAAACCGGGCCATAATCGTAGCCCCGAAATGGTGTCGGAAAAAGTCTAAGCTTTGATTGATTGTTGCAGAGCTGGATAGGCATCTAACGACAGTAACGCAACTGCAGTAGCTCAGAGGGAAGCCCGTCTTGTGGATCACTTGGGTATTCGGGGGGAGAATTGAGTTTTCTTATTGTTATCCATAACAGCAAGTGCTTTAGAACCTGAGAATTCGTAAATAGTTCATTTATATAGCGTCGGAGACGCTTCTTGTGAACCATTTATATAACTCCATCCCAAGGGCGCTTGCGGCAGTGTAGGCTGGGTTTCGAATGCGACCGTTGCTATTACCGCCGCATGCAGCAACCCGCTCTGCGAACCTGCACGCCGAATGTGGCAGTTGTGAATGCTTGAATCATGCTTGTCAGACATTAAGTGGTGGATTCGCCGCCTTTCAGGCCAACATTCGCATAATCCTTATGATCCCGAGAATGGCGATTTCACTAATTCGAACAAGTCTTTCCAATGTCCTCTTTGGCATTCCGCTGCCAAGAAACAAATCGCTGACAAACGCATTCGAATTGGCTTGTTGATCACTTAGGCTTCAGGGGAATTATTACAGTATAAGTCTGTTGCAAGAATAAAGGCTTGTAATGGTTCCAGAGCCGCCGGGAGGGGGACAGGTAATATTGAATACAACATTTATTTCCGATACCAAATTAACAGTGACATAGGAACAGAAATTTCTGTCGGCGGCCCTGATTGGTCGTAATAGTATCTAAATCACAATGGAACTGCAAAATTATTAGTATTACAAGTTGGCTTTTATTATCCTATGCAAACGAGAACTTAAGGGGTGCCAGGGTACTTAGAGCCAAATTATTGTTAAAGCATCACTGAAGCCAGAATCGAGGGTGAAAATAAAATGTTGCAAAACAGTGTCACTAATTTAGCAAAGTGAACTTTTCAGGAATACTGCCTCTGGAGCAGGGTGAGCAAAACAGACATGCACAACACGAAGCTAACAAGCTGTGAGAACAATAAATCATGATGCCAGCAGTGAGAAATTTAGCACTTGGATTTGCGAATTCCAACAGAATCAATTTTTTGTAATGTCACAAGAACCACTGAAAATGGTCTTCTTCCTTGCCAAGTGGTGGAATGAAAACGCAATAAATTTTATTTGCCAGGGATGTTAGCCTAAATTTAATCCACACAAAACATTCGTTTGCATTGGGAACCAGGCAAATGTATCAGTGACCAGCCATAAACTACTTATTTCAACCTCATCTGCATTATATGTCAATTTATTATTTTCAAATTAAGCGATTAATAGTCAACTCTCAGATAGTAGATAGTGATTAAAAATGTGCAATGTTAAGTTCCTATCCACTTCATCTGATCCCGTGTTACTTTGAGCGGGTTGTGGCAGGCATCCATTTAGCAGTCATAGTCATTATCACCATCTTCAGAATGATAAGGAATATACACACGATAAAAATGATAAGAATAACATTATCTATAATAGTAATAATCAAATTGTCCTCATAATTCCTTATTCGAAGAAGTGCTCCCAAGGTCTTCAATTGCAGCAACCTCCGGACTGTTGACGGTTCTGGGCGCTGTGTAGGTCAACTGAGCCAGGGGGCCTGGTAGGACCAGCAGCAACAGGCGTGGCCTTAGGTAGTTTCTTAGCTGATGAAGAAGAAAAGCTTCCAGGTAAAACCAACCTTCCACATTCCAAGTCAAAGAGACACTCACCAATAGCAAGGAATATCTCATTGACGTTGATGGCTGTTTTGGCTGAAGTTTCCAAGAAAAGAAGCCCGTTTTCATCTGCAAATTTGCTTCCATCCTGGCAAATTAAAAAAGACATGGAAAAAGTTGTGCCAACTTGTTCGTACATTAAGTTAGCTTATGTTAGTCGATGAAACATGTGACAATCTTGTCAATATAAAAATCCCCTTTTCACTCACTGACCTCATGAGACACGGCTCTGGATGCTTCCAGGTCATTTTTGTTTCCAGCGAGTGCCATTATGATATTTGAGTTGGCCTGTCTCTGTAGCTCCTCAATCCAACTCTTGGCTTTGTCGAAACTATCCTGCATCGAGAAATATTTAAATGAATATCCAAATTAATCTAAAAACTAAAGCCTTGGTAAAAATTGGAGCTGCAAATAGGATTTGAAGAAACAGAAAGAGCATCCAAAGTGGTGGCCACAATCAATTCCCACAAATGGGCCACATAAATAGGGAGGCTATGTCAAGTTCTGTGGCAAAGACACAAAGCTTTATAATTTCATTTCCACAGCAACTATAAAGAACAAACAAAAAAAACATCCCCTGCTCAAAATCCTCAAACCATGGAAAATTCTATTCTTAAGGTCAATCATGAAATGCAATGATTTTTGAAAATTCCGTCGGTTAATAAACTGAGGTTCTTTTAGAATAATGAAAGCGACCACTTTGAAATATGAGCATCTCACCTTGTTAGTTATATCATAAACTACTATTGCAGCCTGGGCCCCTCTGTAGTACATGGGAGCCAAACTATGGTACCTCTCTTGTCCTGCAGTATCCCATATCTCAAACTTTATGATTGAATCATCCAAGGTGATGGTCTGGGTTAGGAATGCAGCTGAAATATTTTGGAGTAAAATATCAGATATCACAAGAATGCAAAACAACGATGACATTAGCAGCTGTTATTGTCAACAAATGCTTAATCATTGTTTAACCATATGTTGCAGAAGACCATAAACAATTTTATGTGAAACTAAGAATCTTAAAATGTGCCTCTTGTACTTCAACAGATTATTTACCTCCAATTGTGCTCTCCTGGTATTCGTGGAACTGTCCTTTCACGAACCTCAGAACCAGACTCGACTTTCCAACGGCAGACTCACCCAACAAAACCAATTTGAATTGAAACGTTTTTGTAGCACCCTGCTGGGCAGCCATTCTGACATGAATATAGACTAAAAAGACAACAAGGTAACAATAAAGAAACCTTGATGAAACCATCAACAGACTTTTGAATTAGTAAAATATTTCATTGATACTTTTTATGCTAATCTCTCATACAAATCATTTATTTTAGGCAAATTATTAACAATGTCTTAATGCCTTCTGACATTGGGGCTTTTATAATATTTGCAGTTCACATACCTATTGCATTCTGGTTTGACAAACAAATGTCAGAGGCACAGGAAAAATACTGAGCAAGTTAATTTTACCATTCATTGTAAATAAAGTCCTATCTAGTCTTTGAGCTCACATATATTTATGAAAGTCAAGGATATGGACCCAAAATTGGAGTGTTACTGACTAATGACACCGTTGCTATTATCATCATTAATTGTTTTACCAGTTCATAAAATATATAACCCAATAGAAAGATCCTGCCCATATTAAATCATTGGGCGATGTAAAGTATCTACGTTGGATCTTTTCATTGTTTACACATCAACATATTTACCAACTAAGGAAGCACAGTGGAAATGACATTGAAGACATAAAAATAAATAATTACTGGCTTTTATGAGAAGCAAGAGATTTGATGAAAATGAAACCTTTACAGAAAGAAGTAACAAAAACTTCCGTTCCGCTTGTCAAGAAATCCACTATTATTCACATTGAAAATGTTTAAAAGTTATGCCTGTAAATAATAAATGTCCAAAATATCTTAAAATGAATACGTTATTTAATTTACTGATAATATTTTAGTCATTCATTTGCAAATTTTGAAATTATTTAATAATCAAATTATCAGTAAATAATATAAATCACATTCAGCACAAATTTTATTTCAAAAAAAAAAAATATAAAGTTTGCAATGCTAAAAGATTTTTTAGAAAACTTAACTTAATAAAAGTTAGCTTTTTAAGTTCCATTTCACTTTGCTACATAAACCTGGCGGGTATATCTTGCTGCGAGCGATTTTATTCAGTAATAAATTATGTTTATGTCCAAAGCCATAACATTTGAGGAAGTTAAGAAACACTCTACCAGTGAAAGTTGTTGGATAATTATCGACGGGTTGGTATATGAAGTTACAAACTGGTTAAGTAGGCATCCTGGAGGTGGAAGGATCATTGGACACTATGGTGGGCAAGACGCCTCGGTAATTGCGCATTATGCAGACTGATCATAAAATCTGTCTTTATGAGATCATAAGCGGATGTTTATTAATTCAATAGGATGCTTGGAAAGCTATGCACCCAAATAGAGAGTATGCACATACATTTTTGGCGGGTTTCCAGATAGGCAGACTGCTGGATGAACGAAATGAAAACTGCGACGACAAAGTTAGAACGTATTTTCTGTTTAATCGTTATAGCTATTTTTGTCGATAATATGTCGCATCGTTTTTTTTTTTTTATAAAATTTAATATATTGCAAGTGACAGCTTTACTAAAAGTGCTTAGTGTTGCTTAGTGTGATGATAACACTTGTCGAGGTTGTTGTTGGAATTAATTAAGTATATTTAAATATTTATGGCTAAAGAGCTGTTTCTTTTTTGTTACAGTGTTTTGTCACATCTTAAAATATATTATGAAATTGTATTAAACACCAGAATTCAAAAGTTAAAAATCTCCTGAAAGACTTTCGGGCTCTGAGACAAGACATCGAGGATGTTGGTCTGATGAAGGCAAGATATTTGTTTTTCCTTTTTCACTTCCTCCACATTCTGGCCTTTGAACTAGTAGCCTACATATTGATGAGGGTTTACAATGAAAGCTGTGCTGCATTCATGTTGGTCTCCCTTTTGCTGGCCACTGCCCAGGTTGGTTCCCAGTGATTTAAATGAGTCTAAAATATTTGATGGTAATGATTTGATGATATCAATTGATTGAGTCTTCATATGAATTTCTCTACTTCGAATTAATTGATGTGAATGTTTAAATAAAAACATTGAAATTGTTTTTTGGGGCTTTTGAAGTTTTGGAGTTTTTTTGTGACGTTGAAGAGGAGTAATAAATATATTTTTTAATTTAATAAAATTACTTTGTCACATTTTGGGAGAAGGTGATACATCACACTTAATGTGATTATTGGAATTAGTCATCTTCATCATCATCATCATCATCATCATCATCATCATCACAGACTCAGAGTGGGTGGACCCAGCATGATTGTGGTCATTTGAGTGTCTTGGACTCAAGCAAGTTGAATCACTTCATGCAGCACATCTTCCTTGGACACATCAAGGTCGACCTGGTCTTTAACATTTAGTCCAATAATGTATGCACTACATAGCTCCATTTCGATATTCATTATTAGCTATTTATTTGTGAATACTATTAAATTGTGAAAACAATGAACCTTAAGAACTCGGTTGTAAAATTCAGATTTTAACTCCATGCCAGCCTCTAAATTGACTTGGAATTGCTTTTTTGTGAATGTCTCTCTTTTTGTCATCATCATCATCATCATCGTCATCGTGCATCAAGGGTGCCTCCTGTCATTGGTGGAACTTCCGTCACTTGCAACACCATGTGAAGCCCAACATTGTCCAGAAGGACCCTGATGTTGCAGTGGCCAGGTTATTCCTGCTGGGTGATGTCATACCCAAAATATGGGGAAGAAAAAAGAGGGGCATCATGCCCTACCATTGGCAGCATTGGTACTTTTGGCTCAGTGAGTATTTCATGAATATGTGCATCATTATGACCATCACATGACATGCCATTGCTACTGCTATTATCAAGGTGATTATTATTAAATGATTGTCATCCCAATAAAAACCATTTTAATTGGATAGCAATTAATTAATGTGCAGATATATAATGTAATAATAATAATAATAATAATAATAATATAATATATTACATCATCAATGTCAACTGATAAAATAATGATATCGCATGGTTCCTGTGGTGTACATTCCAGTTGGACCTCCTCTGCTTCTGCCAGTGTATTTTTTATTTGAGAACATTTACTTCATCATCAAGAGAAAGGACTGGGTGGTTAGCATGGAGGCTTTTGATTGATACCAGTGATGTTGATGATGGTGATGATGAGCATGCTTCTGTTGATGACGATTACGACGTCGATGATGATGATGATGATGATGACGATGACAATTGATATAGGACACATTCTGGATTGTCAGCTTTTTCTGTCGGTTCTTCTACTTGTACGGCTCCATATTGGGAGGCTTTAAGGCTTGCGGACTCTACATGTTAATGAGGTGAGCTATCAATAGCATCGTGTCATTACCCATGTTCAGTAACCTATTTGCATAGTTTCAATATTTTAAAATGAATTTTCCATTGTTGACTCCCCCTCTCATTTAGATCAATTGAAAGCTGTTGGTTTGTTGTGGTAACCCAGATGAATCATATACCAATGGCTGTTGACAGGGATCTTGATGAGGATTGGGTAACGCTGCAGTTCAAATCGACCTGCAATGTAGAGGGATCCCCCTTCAATGATTGGTTCACAGGTGGATTAAACTACCAGCTCGAACATCAGTGGGTCTACTGCTTTTTTTTTTATCGACCGGCTGCTGATAGCCACGGATTGTCATTAGCCGATGATAGTTTGAGCGAACGAAACATTGAAGGGTGAATAAAATTGGCATTTTCTGGCTGTCAGGTTACAGCGGATGATCGGTCAGGCCTTATTGTGAATTGCTTCTTAACTATTAATAAGATGCTAATTTATTTCCCCAGCTTGTTCCCCAGACTGCCTCGCCAAAATCTCCCTAAAGTTGCTCCGATGATCAAGCGACTGGCCTTGAAGCATAATCTGGCATACATTGAGAAGTCCTTGGTAACTGCCCTGCTTGACATTCACAGGTTATGATTATGATCTCAAGAAATTTGTATTTATTGATGTTTCCTTTGCTTCTTACTGTTTGGTTCTTTTTGCTTGATTGGGTTATTTGTATTATAATAATTAATTATTATTACATATTATAATTATTTAGAATTTTTAATTCTAATTTAATTATTAATTATAATTGTTAATATTAATAAATATTATAATATTAATATTAATAAAAAAATTAATAAATATTATAATTATAAAAATTATTATAATTATTATATTATTCTTCTTATTATTATTATCATCATCATCATTACCATCATTATCATCATCATCATCATCATTATTAATATTATTATTATATTATTATTATTATTATTATTATTATTGTTGTTGTTGTTGTTGTTGTTGTCGTCGTTGTTGTTTTTATTATGTGAAAGCAGTACAACTGCTCAGCCATTTCCAGTCATTTATTAATTGTTGCTTGACCAATCAGACAAATGTTTTCATTTGATGTTTTAAAAAGGTCATTGGAAAGGTCTGGTCAGTTGTGGTTGGAGGCCTACAACTCAAAGGAATGATGAGCAAGTCAAGACGAAGACGACGACGATGATGATTTATTCATCGATATTCCATTAGTGTTGATAATCTTGTTCTGTCTGTGTGATGTTCAACATTTCAGCATTTTGTTCCAAACAACTTGCTGCATGTCAATTCTTTTATCATTTTTGAGCTTCAAATTAATTATAAACATTTTATAGTTATTGATTTTAATCAATTAATGTTAATAGTTAAATAATTTTTATTTATTATTATTTACAATTATTATTTAGTCAATTAATGTTTATTAGTTAAATAATTATTATGCTGGGCCTTGTTTAAGTTGTTGAGTTTCGATTTTCGCCCAGATTAAGGGCTTTTTGCATCAACTTGCCAGTTACTGGTGCGATATCAACTTTACACTCTGCACCTCTTAACCTCACTGCTTTCATTCTTTTTAGGCATCTGAGAATTTACATTAAAGTTTTACTGCTTGTAATATTCATTATGATTACATGACTGTGTATTAGTCAGAGACATGATCGTAGTCTTAGATTTAAATTCCGAGCTTCTGTTTGCATAGTTTTTGTTGCGACTTACTCGGCATCGTTAACAGCGACATAGAAGAGTACGAAGAGATGGATAGCTTGAAGAGAGTAACAGCTGAAATATTTTGTGACCGTTTTATGTAAGAGGCTTCGACATTTTCATCGGCAAGGTATTTTTGAGGTCAATTTTCTCTCTTTATTCGTTTGGCATATCACTTCATTCCAATGCAATTCTTGTTTCTTGACAACTGCAACATGACGGTTGTCTTGTCCACTTACGATGTTACTTACGTTACGTTGCACTGTTTTAATATTCATTGTTAATTTCTAGCATTCAATTTGAAGATGTTTTGAATTTTTGGGTTTCTTGAATTTTATTATTTAAACACAAATATGAATTAAAAGTTGTCCTGAAATCATCGAATCAATTAAATATCCCATCTTTCAAATGAAGCTGAAAGAATCAGACGTCCTCATCATCAGCACTTCATCATTTATAGATTCATTTAGTCTCTAACGCTATTCATCGATGTGGAAAGGCACTCCCATCTGAAAATAGAAAGGTGAATTGTCACTGGTTGCTCGTGCGAGTGGGTTATTCGTCATGGCAGTGTTTCATGGAAGCAGGAAAACCGAATTATCTACTTATTAATCATCGTTTAGTTGTAATTATTATAGATATTGAATCTATTATAGATATTAAATCTATTTATAGGGAGGAAATTAATGTTTTTAATGGTGGTTTAAATGAAGTCAGTCTATACATCGTTGAGATGCAAATGGATTTCTATATTATGACTTCTGGGCTGCTGTCGACAGTTTACAAATGGAATTATAAGTAAAATTGAAAGATAGAGGAACTAACTACTCATTTTCCTTCCAGGCCCCATCGATATGGAGGGCGGTGGGGGAGGGGGTCCGACGCTACCCATCTTTCCAGGTGGTCGTGCGGCTGATTTTGACATAGGAGGAGGTGGCGGTGGATTTCCGGTAGATTTATTTGTTGGAACCCTTGGTGGCGGTGCATGACCTCTTCCTCCTCCTCCTCCGGTGGCTGGCGGTGCCCTTGGTGGGCCTGATCTGACCATATGTCCTCCCCCTGTTGGCATTGACGGGTGTTTCGTTTGTCTGGGGGCTGAATCTACAAACCCAATGGTGTAGAATTATATGGTCTAAATATAACATCGCCCAAATTGTGCGGTAGTAACAGCTGTTAATCGCAAGACATTAGATGGAGGATATTAAAATAATGGTTAATGTTTTCAGCGATCAGTAAACGAAATAATCCATTAAGCAAAAAGAAACTAAAATCTTTTTTTAACCTAATTTTGCAATTAATTTTAACGAATGTGACGATGGTTTATGAGTTATTAAAAATGACTTATAGTAATTACAAAGTAGTAATTGTAATTACTTTCTAAAAAGAAAAATTTATGCCGATTTTCTCGTTCCAATAATAAGAATTGAGGAATGCAATGTCGAATGACTAACTTGTTGGACCCGATACCCCAGACGCACCATCTATGACTGGAGCGCTCTTGTCAATCATAAGATGTTTGGAGGACTTCAATCTGGTTCCTTGATGAATTTGATCTAGTAACGCAGACCTCTCTGAATTTCCACCACCACTTTTTGGAACAGGTTTGGTGGAACCCATTCTTCCAGCTCCAGCCCCTGACGCCCTTGATCCACCGCCGCTGGGAGGCGGTGGAGCCCTTGGTCCTCCAGAACCCGGCGGAGGAGGTGGCCTCGATCCACCACCGCTTGGTGGAGGCGGCGGTCTCGGAGCTCCCATAGGTGGTGGTGGTGGTCTTGGAGAGGATGAAGAAGGTGCTGGTCTTATGGATTGAGGTGGTGGTGCCCTAGGAGCTGAGGTAGATCTGGTTCCAGATGAAAATGGAGGAGGAGGTGCGGGACCTCCCCTAATTCCTCGGCCTGTTGAGGGTAGCGCCCGTCCGGGTGGTGGCGGTGGCGGCGGCATTGTTCTGTTTCAGAATTAGTGTCTCGTGTTCCTGTAGAAATAATGCCAAAATCTTGAGAAACTGTCATCCACCTACATAAGCAACGGAGGCCAATTTATTATCAATAACTAACGTATACTAGCCAGCAATGATAACTGGCATCAAGCCGGCACCAAAGTTCTACATATATCAATAAAGGAAAGAAACAGCCAATAAAGTACTCGTGCAATTATTAAATAGATCTCAACCAGGAACTTGTTGCGAGGTCCGAGTACTCAGTGTCACGAGCATGTTATTAACAGCCTTTTGTGGCTTTTTAATAAAGATTTACCATTTCGGGTAATTTTAAACCGAAAGATTTCTTTTAAGAAGTTCTCTCTCCAATAGTCGTTTAACCTAGGTATGACTGACGACACAGAACTGATTATTTATTCATTTTTAAGTTTTGATTTATTTAAGCTGGTGTAACAATTTAAAAGAAAGTAAAACATTTTATTGATAAATCCATTTCATTTCAGGTGTTGATTTCGACATTAACTCATTCAAATATGAGATTCCAAACAATTTCATCCCAAAAATCCCTTGACTTAATACATGATCTCGATGAATCAGATCTCTCAGATCATCATTAAAGTCCTTATGTGATAAACTTGCAGACTAAAAATCTTTAATTCTATTCCTTAATCACATCTTAAAATAAAAATAATATTTCAACTTTCAGAACAATTCATGCACAAATAAATGAGGTTGGTCATATTTCGAAGGTCTGATATATTTAAAAAAATTATTAGCCATATTTTAATTCTCGCTATTTCTTTATTTCGCTCTTCCTATCGATGCAACAGCATATAATGAATGACTTCTTGTCATCATCATCATCGTCGTCATCGTCATCGTCGTCATCGTCATCGTCGTCATCATCGTTTCTGATGATCTTATCGAGCCACCAGCCACTTCAAGTCATCCGTCTACTTGTGTTCAATTAACTCTTCCCTAATTAAGTGCTAAATAATTTTTCATCACATGCACTCATAACTGATAATTTTTAAATAGATTGTTTGAAATTAATTGTTCTTCTGTTTTCTTGGAAACCCAATTGATTTATGAATGCATCGGAAATGGCGTCAGCCATTATTAGCCCTGCACTCCTGCCATCGATTCACTGTGATGTCTCACTCAGCAAAAGCTGATACAGTTAATAATACAGATAAAATGATACAGTTAGTGTTAGGGCCAAAGTTAGGGGTTAGGTTTGGTTAAGTTAGATTAGGTTAAGGCTAGGGTTAGCTTATGGTAATGGTTAGGGTATGGTTGTGGTTAGGTTAGGTTAATGGCTAATGTTTCGGGTAATGTTAGGTTAGGGTTATGCAGGGCTGTCGAGAATGAGAGAACGTGCCCAGGGATCCGGCATTTTTTTGGGACCCGCCGGGTTTTAAAATATTAAAATTGTAAATTGTACAGTCGTGACCTTTTTTTTCTTTTCCATTACCGAATTGACATAACAGCAGGTGGCTGTTGTGCTTAAGGGCCCGAAATTTCATTGGCGGCCCTGGGGTAAAGGTTAGTGATTAGATTAGGATTGGGGTCATGGTCAAGGGTTAGGGTTAGGATTATTAGTTATGAAAATTTAATAATAATAACGTACTAACGTTAATAACAGCAATTTAGGTCAGGTTAAGGTTGACATTAAATTTGTTACATCGTCTATTTTCGATCGTAAGTTATAAATTGGATAATATGTTACATTAATTTGTCATTAATTAATACCACAAATCATTAACAGTAATATATGGTAACATCGTGGAAAGACAAACGGTCTCTAATTCATATTTTGTGATTTTCAACAATGGAACCAACTCGCTTAATTGCATAGACAAGAGTTTTTTTCTAACTATGGGTAAACATTTGTTACTATTAAGTTTTATTCCGATTATTAGAATTTTTTACAAAAATATATGTAGCTTATATTTAACAATATGTTTTAACCACGTCCGCAAGATTATCAAAATATTTCAATAAGAAATTTTTTATCTTAAACAAACTTATAAGTAGGCCATAAAATCATTGATGCTGATGAACATAAACAGCGTAACCTCAAAGACGAATAAATTTAACCCGAGTTCACAGCTAATAATAGTAAGAGCAAATGACAAGTTTAAATATATATATAATATATAACTTCTAAATTTACAAAATATGGTTCTCAGCTTAACTAACTTCTCGTTTTGCACTTGAGATTCCATAAAAAAAAAGCCCAATGTTAGCAAATGCGCGAATTCGACGAGGTAAACATTTTCGTTCGTTAATTACTGATTCTAACGCAACTCATTCACTCATTCTTCAACATTAAAACAATCAAAACGTCGAAATCATTCGTCGAAATGTTCACAAACTCACCCAAAATTGAAGGCTTGTTAAAGTGCAGCGGTTACGGCTGAATTGACGTCCTGAAACAAAATGAGATACAAAATGAGTTCGAGTAGGCTGCGCAAAGTCTCTGGGTGAGTCCAAACTTGCCCAGCCAAATAATACCAACAACGAGGCTTATCTTTCTTGAATACAAGAGTCTAATAACAAAAAATTTATATTTAGAAATGTTGATGAACAATCATAGAGGTTAGTCACTCTGTTAGTCATCCTTCTCTTATTCACCTGGATAATCCGGAAAATAGGGCCACCAACTGCTGGGACTGATATAGCCACGCCCAAGTATGAAATCGATTGCTTTGTAGGACAAAGGAAGTTATAAACAACAGCAATATTAGTTAAGGCTGAATGTGTCAAGTTTATTGAGGGATAGATTCGAGGAATATTTTGACATTTCACTTACATGATCGGAATGGGGGAAGTTGCAGTGCCAAGCATGACTAAAGCAAGCAATAAAAGCAACCATTGTTGACAGGCAAGACAGGATACGGTCGAATGGCTTCCAATGATGCACATTATTGTCGAACATTATCTCTCCATCTTTTATCACAAAAGATTACTTGTTTTTTTTTGTGTCATCATATGTTACAATCATGAAGTAACGTGTCCTCACCATCTCAACTATAATGTAATGCTTTAAACTGATGCATAACATTTGCTTGAAAACCTGGGAGTTAAAGGCCTTAAATATTTGACATCATTCGTAAGGCAATCATTCAATGGCTTGCTTTTAAATTGTAGTGCATTCTTAAGACATTGTGAAGCAGCGATCATGACATGCTGCTATTCTGCATTTCATATGATTTCTATAAAAAAAAAACCATTTCAGAAGAACGAAATTTATAGCAAATTGATAAATTCGTATCTTTGAATTAAAGTGCCATCAAAATGACTACGAGACAATTTATTCAAAATTATGACAATATTTTATCAAAGCAATGGACGTTCCTAAACTAACAAACAATTGTAAAAAAGGTTAAATTTTCATTCATAAAACTAATTTTTTTTATCAAAATTTGAAACCAATTTTCGTAGATGTCACCAAAAACAAGTTGACTTCGATAAATCTGCCATGTTGGATCAGACGTTTGGGGTTTGGGTGGATGGTTTGCGTATGTTACGAAGCGGGCTTAAGACATATTTAGGTGGTCGGAATTTAATTCAATCACCAAAACAGCTTTAAATCGAGTGAAATTTCCGGATAGGTAATTTCCAGTAACGTTTCGAACATCGAATAAAATTGTCTACTTCGGACATAAGAAAAACGCGAGGCCCACGAAAGAATAAAATGAAGTCCTGAGAGAAGTCTATCAGATTACTATTGTAACACGGGTGACTATTACGAAAATGTGGAAATTAAAATCTGGGAGTTAAAGAATGATGGTTAATATCGCCAGAGACTTCGATTTGTAGAAATATTAAACATTAAACTAAAGACCGGAGTTCGTTTACAACATTCATTTCTTAAGACACATTCGATGACAGCAGCCAAGGAGGTTTGCTGGTTACAGGAAAGGAAGAATGTTTGAGAGAAGTTGTTCAATGTTTCTTTAACTGGCCTGCTATCATGTTCTGGTTTAGTAAATAATAGGCAAATAAATTGGGCAAAACGTATTCAGAAAAGGGAGAAATGTTTTGTAACAATTGCAACATTGGGATAAAATCGGCAGCGAAGTAAAGTTGATTCGTTGGAGCGGAGAAATTGAATTTGGAAAAATATGCGCACGAACGAATTTCTGCCAGGAATACGTGGAAAGAAATATTTCTCGCGAGAACATTATCTGACAGACGAATCTTTCGGGGATTTGCGGACCTTTCAAAAGTTAATTCGTAAGATGCCGATTTTGGCGTGCAAGAAATATCTATCGACAGAAGATTTGACAATGGTTATGCAAGCTGCATAATTTAGCTTGGATTAGAATGAAATATGAGGAAATTCATAATGCTGAAACCGATGATTCGGTAATTAGAACGGTGAATGAAAATAGAGAAGTGGAAGATTCTAGGCAAAAATGTGAAGACCTTATTACTGGATCCTTTGATATGATGAGTTATCTAGACGCGTCACGTTGACAAGCAGAAATGATCCGGATGATACAAAAGAGCTTTTGCTGGTGAAGCAGAAATAGATGCAGCCACAACGGTGCATTGAATGCGTTTGACAACGTACATTTTAACTCGACATCAACCAAGTTCCATTCGTGCGTGTAAAGCTTCAGTCACATTTTAAAAGCTGGAGTGATGAATTACGGAAAATAAGAACGTTGGAAAATATTTTTCGACAAAATAGGTGAAGGGGTGGCTAAGGGTCATCTGGCATTCCATGCTTCAACTGAATGTGTTGTTTGAAACGTTGAAAAAGCTGGCAACGGAAGTGGGTTTTCATTCTTTTCTGATGTTTATGTAATTTGTGATGGATCTCTTGGATCTTGCCCAAACACATTCTTCCATGCTTGTGCAGGTGGAATTAAGATAGTTCTTCAGGCGGAGGAGGAAGTGGTAAGTCGTCAACGTTGACGTCGTCGAAGCATCCTTGCTGCTTCAGCATCTCAGGAGGTGGAAGCGGAGGAAGTGAAGACACGCTGTCGATATCACGCGTCATTGACGGCGACTTGGCTAGGCTCATGGTTTTTGCCTGCTTCTGTGGGCCGTTTGGCGATTCAGCTTTGCGGCTGCTTTCTATGGGAGACGAAACTTGATGAACGAACTGAACCCTCATGTTCTTCCTGTTGCTCGGTGGAAGAGATCGATCCCTGAGATTGGATCGCCTGGGAGCGGGTTGCGACTGACCTTTGATTTCTGTGGAAAGTGGGGGATCATTTTAGTGGCTATTTTTAAAATATTTTATTTCTAATCGACAATGACTTTCGAGAAAGTCAACACCATCGCTGTGATAGTTGGGTGGGATTCCAAGACCATTTATCATCAGAAATGGTCCGCGAGGATCGATTCCCTCTAATGGGAACTCACCGAGTAACCGGAGGATTAACGAACATTACGACGGTGTGTTGTAATGGCCGGGGATAATTTGCGTGTAATTATCATTCTTCCCAGGAATGTGACAACCTCTTAGTTGAAGTCTTTCTTGTTTGTTGCCATGAAATCAGGGCTCACCTTTTTTCAAACAATCAAGGACGTCTTCAGCAGTTTTCGACGATCTGCCAGCAGTAATTTCCTTGAAGAATTTCAGAGTTTGCTGCACGAGATCAAGATTTTGAGTTTATAATTTATTCAAGAATGAAGTTTTAGTTTAATTTCTTGAATTCGAGGATTTATTTCGAACATTATTATTTATTATTATTGTTATTTTCTTTTATTAGAGAATTGGTTCTGTGACAAAAACAAAGTTTTAACCAGAGACGAAAGGTCCTTTTTGACGGTTGACTGAGTATCACCATGTTGTGAAACGTAATAAGATGCCAGTTGGTTCATTTTCACGTATCCTTCCAAAGTTAGAACCGCTGAAACAAATGGAAGAAATCCAATGAATGAACGAATTAAAACATGTTGTATTTTTAGAGTCATTCTTGTGTGAAAATTGACGAAGGGCGTCCAGGTTGTTAGCTCGATGGGTTGCGTTCCTGCATGCGGTGGTAATGGCAACAGTAGCAATGTGTCGTTTTCGTAACCCAGCCTGCACCGCCGAGGTGCACCCTTGGGAGAGGCGCTATATAAATGGTCGGGCGACTATAGCGCCTTCACAACCGACTGGGATACACGAGGCACTCAACAATATCAGATAAACACAAATACAAGCTGATTGATTGACTGCTTGATAGGATCAGTTTTTTAAGTGATTACTAAATTTGTTCAAAGTTGCTTATAAATGTAATTGAAGGTCGAGCAAACGTGAGCCTACTTTGTGCCCTCGAAGAATCTGGGTCGTCATTTCCTGCTGGACTTTCTTTTGCTGCCACGATCTCTGAGAAGGAACGAGTCAAAGTGGGTCAAAAATGTCCATTAAGACAAATTAAGATTTATCCACACAAATATAACCAGTCGTTAACAAAACCTTTGCTGTTTCTAGAGAAAAGACAGTCAATTAATCAATATTCTAGCGTGGTTACCATTGTTTTTTCTGTCGCCATCCTTTGAAAACAATTTCGTGTAGTCCGATTTCCTGCTCTTTTCCTCGGTCGATCCAGTGATACAACCGTTGTCACCGATGTACAGAGGCAGAGCGTAAGGACTGGGAGATTTGGCAGAAACTGTCAGTCCGCACGTGCACTCTGGTGGTGGAGATGGAAAGGTCACGACCGGTGCTTTGGCGCTCACGATACGATTTGGAGAAGAAGGCAATGATGAAGATGTTGGCAGTGGTGGCGGTGGTGGCGGAGACGTTGACGACGACGATGAGGATGGTGAAGAAACCTCGGGATGGTGGGACCTATGGTGACAATGGTGATGGTGGTTGTGATGGTGACAGTGGCCCGTCAGCTGCTGCTGAGGTGAAAGTGATTGCTGCTTTATTGATTCATAGCTTGTGCAGCTGTGATGATGATGATGCTGATGGTACAACTGTTGGACGTCCTTCTTTGAAATTGTTTCCTGGAAGTGTCAATTGTGAGAGAAGCTTCGATAAAAACACAATCAGCTGCTCGATCAATCCACAGAAAGCAACATGATCACATCCCAGTGGTTGAATTATTCATTGATAAGCGTGAATTATGTTTAGCATAAGTTAGGACACAAATTTTATAAATTTGGGACTTGTCAATGTTTTGTCTTTAACACCAACTATAACAACGACAACGACGACTACAACAACAACAATAGCAGCAGCAACAACAACAACAGTAATAATAATAATAACTTAACCATTTCAAGAAGCAAAGCAGGCTCGCTCAGTAACTGACCTTATCAGAAACGAGGTGCTGGGGAGATGACACGTTGTTTTGGGTACTCGATGAACTGCTCAGACTTGACTTCCTCGACTCATCTGGGTTGATGACTTGGGTGGGTGGCTGAAATGGGGAGTAATTAATATTTAATTAAAAATGATGATGATTATGATGAATATTATTATTATAATTATCAGTATCATTATCATAATGAATGTATGAATTAACTAGTTAAAAATATGTATTTTGATGATTGTTTTCGTCTCCTGAATTTATGAAGTTTCAGTTCGACATTGTTGTACGTTGAGAATGAATAGGGTTTAAACTAATAAGTGCATGTCAAAAATGAATGAATTCACCTTATTGAATGAATTACTGATGACGAATATTTCAGTTCATGCTTCAAAACTATTGCATGACATTTGATTTGATCATAACAGATTGTCAGGCCGATTCGAGATGCCGGGGAAATTACGCAGACATAGATCAAGTGTAATATGTTATGTACCTTTCCAGGGTAAAGGTCCTGGTAGGATCCCTTCGAAGTGTCGGGGGATGGCGGTGGACCCGAGTGGACCATGACGGCCGCGGATGATGGCGGAGGTGAAAGAGACTGCATGATCAGCACATCCATCGTCTCCTGGATGCTCGACAAGTCTGTCATCATGGATAACTGGATGTCCTGGAATTGAGCGTTGTTTAGAAGTCGCAAATTCTGAATGTTGGACCAGTCGTGATGAGGATCTATTAAGCATCATTTATTGGCAAATACTGAAAGGGATTTTCTAGATTAGAGGGAACTCGAATGGATGAAAATACAAGTTTGAATGCTTAAGTCGTGGCTCAATGTCGAATGTGAATAGGTGTGCATGATACGAACATAACACGTGTATTTATGTCTAAGTGTAGCAAAAGATGCAGGTTGGCCGAATGGGTTGCTTTCCTGCCTATGGCGGTAATGGCAACAGTAGTAATGTGTCTTGTTTGAAACCCAGCCTGCACTGCCTCAAGCACCCTTGGGAAGGAGCGCTTCTAAATGGTTAACAAGATGAGCCTCTGACGCTGTACATGTGGCGCTATATAAATGAAGAGCATCTACAAAGAATAGTATTCACCGCTGCATAATGGCACACATTGCACAGATAAAAACAAATACCATCCGACGATGGTTGTGCCTTCCTTCGATTTCGAGGTCATCCATGTTTTCCATTTTGAATGCGAACAATTTATGATCCCCTTTTCGTGCTATTAACACTCGTGGCATTGGAACGTAATCGTAGATCACTCCAACATGACATGCTGACTAACATTTAAATTGCAGACAAATAATAATAATAATAATAATAATAATAATAATAATAATAATAATAATAATAATAATAGTAAGAATAATAATAGTAAGAATAACAATAATAACATTAATAATATTATTAGTAACACTAGTCGTAATAATAATAATTAAAAACTGATAACACAACTCACCACTAAAGGTCGGAAACAGGTGATGAGGTGACAAAACTGCCCTCTGGAAAATCCAACGGCTGATCTTAGGAATGACCTTCTGATGTGTTCCATGTTTTGAACCTTGACCTGATGATCAGACACGGCTCCTTCCAGTTGCTTTTGTACGTCGGTTTTGCTACCTGAGATTGGAAATCAATCACAGGTGATAGCGGCGAACGGACCCATGAAGGCACTCGACCTCAGTGGGAAAGAATGAAGAAATGTTGGAGGAGATTTGATTACAAAAAGGTCGTTTGGAAAAGTAATTGAAAGACAATTTTATTATCATTTTAGTGGCTCTTCGTCACTCCACGAGTCACATAAAAGGGGCCATAAAATGCTATAAAGATGGCCGTAATGACCGAAGATCCAAACGTTCGAATTAGTGAGTAAATGGGAGATTACAGGTTACGACTGAATCGTAATCATGATTATGTTGTCCGACAGTTTAAATTTGGCGGGGTTTTTTTGATTAGGTTAAATTAGATTAAATTAGAACTGGTTCGAAAGGGTTGGTGAAATAGAAATCCCATCCTTGTAAAGGATTAAGATCAGGTTTTTAGGTATTTATTTAGGTATCCAGGTATTTATTCAGGTATTCAGGTATTTATTTAGGTATTCAGGTATTTATTCAGGTATTTATTTAGGTATTTAGACGTACCTTTTTTGACTTTCTTCTTCAATTTCAATGCTTCTGCAGAGGCTTTCTTGACGTCTTGTTGAGCCTTCTTGAATTCTGAGGGATTGTAATTTGTTTTTTTAAACTATTCCAAGTTAATTTAAGTAAATTACAAAAAAAAGCTTTTTCAGATCCTTCTTTTTTATATATAATTAATAATTTTAAAAAATAAAACGAAAAATAGTTCTACCAGCTTTGTGATCCTTGTCGAGGGTAACTATGGCCTTCCTCCACTCGTCCAACTTATCCTGAGTTGGGCTCATCAGGGATTCTGATAAGGCACTGTGAACATGCAATAATATCGTCTATTTAAATAATTGTAAATGTGACGATAATAATAATAATAATAATAATAATAATAGTAATAAATATTAAACGTATTTATAAATACTATTATAAACAATTATAATTATCATAATAATAAACGAGAATAATTACGATAAATAATTCCACTTGTAACGTAAAACGATCACTCCACAATCAATCTGAGAAGCAACACTCATCGAGTGACATGCTCTGACATTCTCGCACGAAAGTCTCCGAGTCTCAATTACAACTTCATCTTTGACGCTCTTTCTCAGTTTCAGTCACTAAAGGTATTTGTTACTAACATCATCATCATCATCATCATCATCATCATCATCGGCGTCGTAATCGTCATCATCATCACCGTCATCGTTATCGTCGTCGTCATCAGTCGCATGAGTCACCGAGATATGGGACCAATAAATATGCAAAACCTGGCTGCAAGTTCTGACATTTTTTGATTACTCCGAATGTGACCTTGTAGAAGTTACGAGATAAAAGTGGTTTCATGTTGGATCCTTCAATTATATCTTATATTATAGTAATAATTATGTTGTGATTAAATTATAATTTTAATATCCTTATCGTTACGTACCATTACATTAAATTTATATTATTTATAAATAATTTATTCTTTTGCGTTCTTAAATTATCACCTTCAATTATCAAGAATCAAAACAATGATAATTTGTTGAGGTCGTGTTTCAACCTCGAAGATTTTCTTTGTACGTTAGTTGTGCATAATTACTAATGGCTGTGTTATGTTTTAGCTGAACTGAACATTTTTACGACAATCAACATGCACCATAAATATGAATTTTTTAAATAATAAATAAAGGGAGTTATTATTATTATTATTATTATTATTATTATTGTTGTTGCTGTTGTTTTTGTTTTTGTTATTATTATCATCAGTATTGTTGTTATTATTGTGCTAATTAAAACAATTTTTCACGGAATGTTTGAAAATTATGAATGAAAGAAATTTAACAACGCGCTCTTAGAAAGCAAGGAAGCGCACAACAATACTGATCGAGTAATGGATTTGTTCTGTTAAAAATGTACTTTCTCAGGCATTTTCTTCATCTTTAGGATTTTTTTTTATTTCGGGCTTAAAAATTGAGTCCCAGATTTGAAATCAAATCTCGTGCACCTATCTTAGTCATCTCAATAAAACCGTCTGCTTAATTTCCCGCCTTTGTACATGCTCTTTAATCTGATGCCCACTCCAAGGAGTTTGAGATGCAAAAATAGAATCAACTTGTCCTGTTCGCACAGTGATTTCTGAGTTAAACTAAAAAAAAAACCTTTGTTGTTGATGACGTTGCAGGATAAATTACGAGCAGCAATTACAAATCACAAAATTAAAACATTTTACATTTCAATTCTGATTCGAGTGCCAGATTGAACTGATCAAGTTCAGCTTGATAAGGAGAGATGACGATGCAGTGGCTCAAGAAATAACGCAGTGCAAACTGACACTCACTTGATCAAGGATTTCAGCTTGTCTTCAATTCCTCTCTGCCTGAAGCCCAGTTTGGCCAATCCAACTCCCATCTCGTTGATGTAGCCTTTGAAATAATTGAATAAAATTAAAAATTAATTTAATTTAAAAATATTACAAATAATTAATTAAAATAATTAAATTCATTCAAGAATTATTTTCCCGTCCATTGATGTCACGAGTTTCAATGTTGATGTTATCAAAGGGAAGAATGAAGTTCATCGAAATGAAAGTAGATATAAAAATGATGCAGGAATTCAAACAACATCATCATCATCATCGCCATCATCGTCGTCGTCATCCCCCACACGGACGTCTTCAGAGGGAGCACAATGCATTTAACATTCAAGATTTTCAATGCCACCAGAATAAATAGGTGATACTTTGACTTAGATTTGTCTAAAAAAAAAAAGAATCAACACATTCACAAATAGAAACTCATTGAAATTAAATGCTTGTTTACATTCACAAACTCCTCACATTCACAAACTCCTCACATTCATAAACTCCTCACATATACAAACTCCTCGCATTCACAAACTCCTCACATTCACAAACTCCAGGGTACAAAGGGAGGAACATTTTAATGGCTACAATTCGCAGACAACGTGAGACATTCAAACACATTAAAACACATTCAAACACTTTGTAGCTTCAAAAACCTTTCATTGAAGTTGAATGTAAATGTTTGTAAGTCGATGAATGTTTTAATTAGATTAACAACCATAAAGAAATTCAAAGTTTTTAATTATTTTATGATCAGCTACAACAACAACATTAATAATAGTAATACTACTTCAATACTACTACTACTACTACTACTACTAATAATAATAATAATAATAATAATAATAAAAATATTAATGATAATGATGATGATTATGATGATGATGAGAATAATAATGATGATAATAATGATAATGATAGTGTTAATGATGATGATGATGATGATGATAATAATAATAATAATAATGATAATAACAATAATAATAATAATAACAATAACAACAACAATAATAATATTAAGTTGAGGTCAGCAACTCATTGCAGGACACCAAACCAACAAATCACTCTCGTAGGATGCGGACGTCCTCAAACAATCCTCCGAGTATTGATTCCAGGCAGGCTGTCTAATACGAGGGATGATGCTGAACTGCACCAAGGCACGACCGACGTACGCTTCACCTCGTCGTGCACAACCTCGTACAACTGGTGTTGCACGGTGGATTGCGACTAAAACGACGACGTCGCTGGTCATAAAATGCGGAAGTACATCGGTGAGATGTTTATTGCACAAGGACCGCTATTCATTCAATCCAGCCTGCTTATACCCATTCGAACTGCAATGAAACTCCCATGTCATCGTCGTCGTCGTCGTTAATGTTTGGTGCCGTTGTCGTTGGTGTTGTTGATGCTGTTGGTGATGTTGGGATTGTTGGTGTTGTTGGTGATGTTGTTGATGATGTTGTTGGTGATGTTGTTGTTGTTGTTGTTGTTGTTGTTGTTGTTGTTGTTGTTGTTGTTGTTGTTGTTGTTGTTGTTGTTGTTGTTGTTGTTGTTGTTGAT
>MPNW01000226.1:40451-74412 GCA_011800805.1 Hirudo medicinalis | reverse complement strand
ATTGCATGATTTGATGATGGAGGCAGAATGTTCTTTAAAGCTGAGGTGAGAATCAAAAGTAACACCGAGGAGTTTAAGAGTAGTAGAAGAAGGAAGGAGGGTGCCTGCAACGTTTATGGAGGTTGGGAGAGACAGAGTTTTTAGGAGGACGGGTGTGACGATGAACATGATTTCGGATTTCTGCAGATTCAGTTGAAGAAAGTTAACAAGATTCCAATCATTTATTGCATCTGTGCACTTCTGCAAATTTCTGAGTTGATCAGACATGCTGTCACTGGAGAGGATAGAGAAGAGACTTGTGTCATCTGCTTATTGATGGAAAGATACTTCGAAACCATTAATTATGTTGGACAGGGGTGAAGTGTAAGTTGTGAAAAGCAGAGGTCCCAGGACAGAGCCCTGAGGAACACCAGCAAGAAATTTAACTGGAGAGGAGGAGTGGTTACCAAGTTTCACATATTGGGTTCTGTTAGAAAGGTAAGATTGTATGCAAGAGAATGCAAGGCCATCAATTCCAAAGTCGGACTTAAGTCTCCAACAATATCTGGTGGTTGAGTGTCAAATGCCACCGAGAGGTCCAGACCTACCATGACGGCGCAATTGCCCTTGTCACTTACGTCAGAGAGATTATTGAAAATTTGTGAAAGAGCGGTTTCTGTAGAGAAACCGGATCTATAGGCTGATTGAAAAGAGGAGAAGTTATAGGATGTGGTAATATGGGGATGAATTCTGGATAGAAGGAGTCTTTCGAGCAGTTTTGACATGGTAGAAAGATTGGAGATAGGTCTGTAATTGGCAGGAGAGGTTGGGTCAAGACTTGGCTTTTTAAGAAGGGGGAGAACTTGGGCCTTTTTGAAGATAGAAGGGGAAGTGTCAGTGCTGAAAGAAAGGTTAGCAAGTTTAGAGAGAATTGGAGATAGGATTAGAGCATATTTCTTGAGCATAGGAGTGGGGAGAGAGTCAAGAGGAGATGACTTGTTGGGCAGTGAACAAATGAGCTTAAGAACCTCTTATGGAGACACAGGTTGGAGGACTGAGATAGGGGTGCCTGAGAATTGCCTGGTAGGGAAAGGAGATATGGGTGATGAGGCGTTGATGTTGGCGATAGATTCATGAATTTTGGTGATCTTTGAGATGAAAAATGAATTGAATGAGTTAACAAGAGTGGAGCACTCATCTGTTATTAATAGCATCAATTTTCACATATTTCATAAATAGATTTTGCCTTTAGGGAATACTTAACTGGATTCAGCAAAAGAAAAAAGTTGAGGAGAGAAAAAGCTGAGCAAGAGAAACTTGCAAAATTAAAAGCAATCAGAGCTGAGAATAAGGTCAGTTTAACTGTATTTGCAATTCTTCTGTCTGGAAGTGCAAATTATTTTTTAAAACTAACTTTCTTAAAACTGCATTCTTATTTGCACACATGTTTGTTTTGTTTTCATTATTCATAACATTCTCAAGCAAGGCATTATTTATCAACAATATATAATTAGAAAAAGAAGACAGTCATTCAAATGCCATCTGAAGTTCAAAGCACAACCAGATCATTTGACTTAGGCAATCATTCTGTAGTTGTTACAGAATATGATATGTTGGCTGGAGACGACATCATTGACACCGATGCTGCATCAAACAAGGTTTAGCTTGTTGTCACTTATATAATATCTTACCTTTTTATTGAAAAGGAATTTGAAACAAGGCTTAATTTTTTACAGATTTCAGATCCCAAAGATACAAAGAAAGTTCAAAAGTAATTTTTCAATATTTTTATCTCATTTACAATTATAACCTTAAATATACGATGTTAATTAAAGATGCCATTAATTAATTAAAACTTTAGAAAGAAAATTTGGAAAAGGAATAAACCTGTCCCAAGCTCAAAGAAGGGCTCAAAGCCAGGAAAGTCCAAACACCGGAAGTCAAACAATACCAGCAAAACAAAAAGGAAGCACATGAAGCCATCACTCAGACAATAAAATGGTGTCAAAATTGCATTTGTTTCTGGACTAGTTTTTGTTGTGTGGTGATTTTAAATTTTAGGGCTCAACTCATGCTTAAAAAATATGAACTATTAAGTTTGAGACACTTTTTAGTGTCAAATTTTTAATAATAAACTTTTTTTAGGAACTCGATCTTTGTAGCAGATTACGCAGTTATGAGTTCTAAGAGCCTGTTGAGAGGCCAGAAGTATGAGTTGTCAAATATAACCGCATCCAAGCAAAAATTTCATTTTTCTGTTATGTATTTAGTCCTTAGGCTGCCTTTTGAAATAATAAATAAGACCAACAAATCATTAGCTGACTTTGGCTGCCAAGTTGATAAATACTCGATTCATTAGAAGTTTTGTCATATTTCAGCTGGGCACAATTTTACCCAAGACAAAGATGAATGATCAAGTTTCAAAACATTAACAAACAAAATTATTAGAAGCAAAATATTTGGGTGAAGTGAGACAAACTGGTTGCAGTCAAACATGAGGATGGGTTGAAGCACGCAGCTTTATCATAAATTCTTAGTACTTTGAATTTGTCAACAATTATTAATGTAGCAATTCTAATTGACCAAAGTCCAACAAATAAAGTATTTGAAGACTTAAAGTAAGGTCTCATCTTCCTTCATAAATTATCACAAAGTACAAAGCATTCCATTCTGCCTTTGAAGACAAACCTAAAGCACATTTTGAGAGATAAATTTAACCTCTGGTCACAAATATTGTTTATTTATAGGAGGAAGGCCTTAGATTTAGATTAACAAGTTCCATACACACAACATTCCTCAGGAGAAAACAAATGTAAAGCCTATTAAAAATATCAGAAAATATGCTTCTAATTTTTGTTTCCGGCACATTCTTGTAGATATTTGTTCCTCGAGGGGTGGTCACCATCCTCTCTGTTGTATGGAGTCCAATTTGGTGAGCTTGTAAAAAATCTCTTTGCTCTGATGTAATCCTGTTTGACAACAAATGAGACAGGTGGGTTAGAATTTAATGCATTTGATAAACATTTCCAAAAGTTAATTGTGCAGATGCATTTAGGATTAATTAAGCAGCATTTAACATCTTATTGACACTGCGAAATATATTTAAACTGATACAAATTTATTGCCAAATGTTAACATGAAAATTTTAAATGCTTTAATTTATACAAGTTACACTAACATTATGATCAACAGTGAAGCGATGATATAGTCCAGGTGGGATTGAAATAAAGTCATCCTTCACAACATGAATTCTTATCCACTTGTCATTTGTTGGATCCCTGATGTCAAAGTATCCTGATCCATCCAAAACAAGTCTAGTTTCATCATCAGTATGCAGGTGTTCTTGGTAGAATTTTTCAACCTGGGGAAATTACAATATTGTAATTTCAATATTGAAATTGTAATTAATTTTAAAATGTCAGTTCAATTTTAATCACCATCACATCGTAGTTCGGCAGACATTCTCTGCTGCAGGCAATCTCATCATTGAAATCATATCCTCTTTCAGCTGCAATTTTGTCAACTTGTTCTGGTGATTGAACCTGTTCAATTGATATTACTGATGTCAGCTATTGTTTCACTCAGGGTCATCTTAACAAATGTTAGGCACAAAATTAAATTCACGAGCATTATAAAATAATAATAAACAATAAATGTGCCTTATAAATTTACCATTATTAATATTATTAAAGAATAGTATGTGTTTAAAATACTTACATGCCAATAATGAACCCCAAATTGAAGCAGTTTATCCAAGGACACAAACTGCGGGGGGTCCGTTTGATGGCTAGCCTTGCGGTCAGACTTATCTTCGTCCATGTACCAGGCTTGTACCATGATGCTTATCTGGTAGAATAAAGTTTGATTGGGCTTAAATAAAACGCACCTCACAATCAAAATAAAATCACAAACTCTAGCTGCAACAACTTATCGACAGGCAAAGGGACAGTTGCACAGTTGCGCAGTAATACCTTTGACACGGAGGTTAATATTCGGACTTTGTCAATGAAGTGGTTAACATAATGCAATCAGCTGATTGGTTGAGCTTGCAAATGAAAGACCTTGAATATTAACATATTAATAAAATTCTCCTCCTCCAAGATATGTGAAACAAACCTATTTTAGAAATTAGCAATAAAACACTTGACTGATATGCGCATGTTTCAGACGAATGCATTCTAATCACTTAAAATAACTCAATATACAAAAGTACTAATTTTAAACATTACTTTAATTAAATTTTTATATAAACGATTAGTGGTCAAATTCATAAATTTTAATTTAAGGGATCAATATAAGAACTAAAAACTTGCGTTGCTATCTGTATGCATATGCTGTAACGTATTTGGAGTTTTTTGAAAAAGTTTATTAGACATTGTGATGAACAATGGAGAAGCAATCTAATTAAGCTGAAAAGCACTCCTTATATATTGCAAGCTAAAATAATGTCCAACTTTTTTTACTTTTTTTGGGTTTCTTTCAGACAATGTGTTTCGGGGGAGGGTCTTTTTTTGGGTACCAAATATCAATTTGAAATCAAATAATTTGTCAGTTCAATAAAAGAATTTGAACAATACTTTATAAAAAAAAATATTAAAATCAATCAAAAGCTAAATTAAAAAATTTGTTGAAAAATGAAATTTTCAAAGAAACTTTATTTGCTGAGGTTTTTTCAAAGCTTATAAATCTATTACTCTTATCTATCTAGAAAATCTTCCGTTAGAACTTCAGGTCCTCCAATGCTTATGATCATACAATGTTTCTGGTATCATTCCATGTCTTGCCTTGTTGAGGATCCCGTTCATTGTACTAAATGATCTCTCTACTGAGGCACTTACTGGATTAACAAGAAGGATTTCACAGAGCGCCTGTAACTCTTAGTATCCCATATCAGCTTCCAAATTTTTGCCAATGGGTTTTCGTCTGCTTTGTATCTTTCGCAAAAACCTACAAGATTTAAAATCACTAAGTCCAGCTTCTGCATTAAGAATTGGAAAGTTACACAGATTTATGACTTCTTTGTCTTGTGGACCTGACATTGATCGAAAGGTCTCAAATCGACATAATCTCAATCGATTTGTCATTAAATCTGTCATCAATTTCTTTCATGACACTTTCACAACACTCCTTCATATCTGTTAATATACTTTTTTTACTTTCATCTTCAATCAGGCATGCTTCCGATTTTATCTCAACTATTTTGCATTTAATATTTTTTTCGTAAGTCATTATCGTTTCCTTGCTTTACAATATCTCTCAAGCACAATTTCGTTGTAGTAATTATTGTTATGACTTTAGTCAAACATAAATCCTTTTTTGTAAAGCATTGCTGATGAAAGAAAGTGCACTAAGAATTTCATTCATAACTTGACAGGTGATTATGGAACTTTCATTTCTGTTTTCAAGCAAACTTCCTCCAGCTAATGATGCAATGTTCTGTCCTTCTTTTTGGATATGCTCACTATTGCTCACATGCTATCAAAATGGATTTTAAGCTTCTGAAGATAGCATTCACGTTTATAAGATTCATGAAAAATAGGCTAACAGAAATTTCATATCCTTATGTCATATGTGATTTTAAATGGTTGTAAGTGCACGTACACAAATAATCCAAAGTAATCCAGAAATAAAGCCTTTTTACTCTATGAATTTATTTGAAGTTGAGTTTTATTTTCGGGAGGGCGATAGCTTAGCTCCGAAGGTATGCCTGAAAGAAGATAAGTTTGTGACTATTAAATCATAAAGTGCATACAGGTCTAAATTCAAACCATCAAGTATAATTACTTTTTTTTTTAAATGTCTCTCAATGTTTTAGTGGCACTACTAACTCAAATAATGACGGTTTAAATTTAAACTAGTTTCCATGCGAATCCTTAGGGCGACTTAAAAAGAGTGTAGCATCGGTAACCCATTTTAAAATTAATATATTCAAACATTCAAATCCTTAAAAAAATATGTTTAGATGCGAAAGCAATAGCGACCACTTTCCTTCAAATTAATAGTCATCCCTATTCAGCATTCAACATTCTAAATTATCGCTATTCTGTTGTGATCTTCGTCTTTAAGTCATATTGAGACGATTCGTCTGTTAGAATGATTCGATCGGGTCTCGGTTCCTGTGCTCAGTTTGTTGCAACGTACATAAGATGCCAGGCATCAACTCAAGCTTGCTTGCAAGGTTCGATGTTTATTGTGTGACATTTGGGACATAAATATTACTTGCGAGCCAAAGTTTTAGTTCATAATTTATTATTAATATAGCTGTATAATTAGCCCATTTAGTCTTTAATGAGTTATGGATTTCTTTGGAAAGTCGCGGTAAATCATGTAAATTTTTCAGCAGAGTTTGTAAACAGAGTTTACTAGTCAACATAGTACAAGTATCAAAATACTCTTAAATTATCGCTATTAAACTTGCAAGTTTGTCAATGATAAATGCTGTAGTACTTTTAATTTTCAAGTTCCAGAAATATGAAAATATTGCTTTAATAGAAGCCCATTCATTCATTCATTAACACATTGTAATTGCAGTTTCTCAGAGATCTATCTCAAGAACTTGTCCAGCCATGGTCCTTGATGATTCGATCAGATATAAAAAACAATTGATCAAACGGGTTCAAGAAGAAAAAATTGAACCAATGCTTAATCATCAGGGTTTCACAGAGTGTGTTGAATTAATAATTTTCTAAAATCTATTTCATCATGCTGAGGATATATATGTGTTTTGAGAGGATGACATAAGTAAATGAAAATAATGTTGTCATGAATAGTCAATTTAATTTTCAAAGTAGTCTTAATTTGCCAAAACCTGTTAATTTTCTGATAAAAACTTTTGCTAACTGCAAAAACTATTTGTGCTTTGTAATCAATTATTTGTTTGTGCATACAGTTTTGGTGTAACAATTCCAACTGAGGACACACCATCTTCAGAGGTAGACGGAGTCCGTTTCGACATGTTGCCCATAGCTCATATTAAATCCTCCCCAAACAACACCATCATAATCATCACCGATCACACAGGTAGCCATCGTTTGCTGTGTTTTAAGAATTATTTCCTTGATTTCAACACAAAGTTTGGTTTTCTTGCTAGGTCTCGAGGTTGTCAGCAAATCATCTTGTGTGAGTTGCAGCAGTTTTTCAAAATATTTGTGACTGAATTTTCAGTTAAACTTCTTATTGATTCGTTAGGGTATGGAAGGGTTCAAGAATGCCAAGAAGAGCACCACTGTGGCAGCACAAGCTACAGGGCTTTCTGTTGGTTTGGTTGGTTTTTTTTTCTGTTTGCAATGATTTCCCACTGCCTGCTGTTGAATTTATGAAATTTAAAAATTTGCTTGCTTCAGAAAGCTTTGAGAAGAGGTTTGAAAAATGTCAGAGTTGCAGTTAAAGGGCTGGGAACAGGAAGGCTGGTGAGTGATTGATAAGTTAATGATTGATTGATTGATAGATTGATTGATTGATTGATTGATTGATTGTCAACATAAATCTCCATTCGGTTGTTCTGTTGCAGCCTTCAATCAAGGGGCTTCAGATGGCAGGGTTGAATATTGTCTCCCTCACAGATAGAACCCCCCTCATCCATTCAGGACCAAGACCTCGCAAAGCAAAGAGATTGTGATTCGACCTTATTCGAAGAATGCTTGCTGAAATATTGAGATAAAAATTGCTTTTGTAATTTTGAAAATAAAATTCAACTCATAATGTAGTGCTGAAAAAGATTTTTAAGTGATTAAGTGTCATGAGAACGAGCTGTTTGTGTGTTGTTTGGAGCGCAGACGTTTTGTGGAAGTTTTAGTCTGGTAGCTGGCGTGGAGTCCCTCTGGCTGCATGTTTCTTTTCAGCCATTGTGAGTGCTCAGGTGAAATCTTGTGTTAATAAGCAAGCGATTGTGCAGGCGTTTTGATCAACGGTCAGCAGAAATAACAACTAGCGGGGCGTGCTCTTTGAAGCGTGGTTGGTGTCTCAAAGTTCGGGCGGTGCCGCGTTGGTCCACTCGAAGTTTCGATGGGTGAAAATTTCCGGGCCGTTCCGTTCGAATGTTGAAATGCTCGGCGTGTGCTTGAATGAGGCTGAGGTTCAAATGAACTCTGCTTCTAGACCAGCGTTTCTGTGTATGTCTGAAGAAATTGTTGACAGGTGGTGGACTAGCAACTATTTTGCGTTGCATTTGAAGACTTCCATGACGAGAGGCAAGCCAAATCTAACTGTTGAATCTTGAGTGATCCAAGCCTCGAAGTTGCCTCAAAGGATTCCCTAAAGCGCACTCAATGCATGCTCAATTCGTCTGTGTGACACGGGCGAGTCATTGTCGAGTAAAGAGCACATCGCCCACGTACGTGCCATAAAGAGCAGGTACAAGCAAGCTGATACTCAGGTGTGCCAGCGTGGCTTCTAAAGTTTTGAGCAACAAGCAACGAACCCATTCAGCCGGCTAGTATTTATACTCCTGTGCTCGTGGTCTATCGTCGCTCAAGTCCACTTCACGAGAGTGCTGGTGGCTAAGACGACGCAGGTGATGCGGTGCAGGTGGGAATAAGTGAAGAAGTAATCGAGGTAGGTTGAGGATTTAAATCCATTTTTAAACACTTACTTGCTAGTATTTCTTGGATGTTCTATGCTAACACTCGCTTCCTTCTTTACTAAAATTCTTTGCTCTTGTAGCCGCTACGAGGCTCAATTGTGTAATGTGAATGCAAATTTTTTCTGCAAATTTACAACAATGTAGTAATGTTATCAGTTTCTTGTGCACCTGCCATGCAGCCACAAGTCACAGCTCAACTGCGAGATTACCTGAAGTGGATGGTTTGGCTCGATGAATATTTGATGACACAGCGAACTGTAGAACATGCTTGTACACTTCATTAACATAAGATTGAATATGATAGGCCTTCAGGACGAATTCAGTTGGAGTCATCAAAACGATCGTGTTGTTAATTGGCGGTTGGATGTCTAGTCCATGTCTTCTTGGAACCATGACTAGATATACACTCGTCTATTTCGCACGAGAGTGATCTACATTTTTTCCTTTGACACTGCCTTCTATTCCGAGATATTGAATTTCAAGTAAGGTCAGCCAAAGACAAAGCAGGAATGTTCGATCTCAACTCTTCTCGCTGCTCGTAAGTTATCTGGTTCAGACCGACCCATCAAAAATGTGTTTCAGGTAGATATCAAATGATGTTTCAAATCTGTTTTTGGTGCAAAACTGGCTACAAAAGTTTTTTAAACGCAACAAAATAATTTACGGGAAAGAATGGAAGAAGATTCTGGTCAAAACGGGTTCAAAAACTCTAGAAAACAAGTTAAAACATCGGTAACATCTAAAAGGACTGAAATTTAAAATACTTTTACGATTCATTCAAATTAAGTCTCAGAAAAAAACGATACGACAAAAACAAGCATCATGAAACGAAACAAAACTCACGAAAAGAACGCGACCATTACGACCCCATGTTGAAATCTAAAGATTTCAGACGAATCGTAGCAATTCTTCGGCGAATGTATGCAAACGTAACAAGACATTAGGCAAGAGCTTTAATGTTCGTTATTCGATTTGGAATCTTTAATAAATAACATCGGCAATTGGCCTGACTACTGATTCTTTTTCTGAAAGACATCTGAATCTCGAGACAACACGAGCTTCGGAGCTAAGAAAAGCTGCCGCCTTGAAGGACGAACGAAGGAGGATTCTAAGCGAAAACCAGCATCAAACTATTGAAATGGCTGACTTCTAATCTAACATTCAATCAACTCCATTGGTCCAATTGGACCCCCTACGTCTTCTAAGGTGAGATGTCCACAGATGGTTGAGTGGCATTGGTTGGCAATGTGGAAAAGAGGTGTGGCTGTGCATTGAGCATCTCCAAAATTTTGTCCACGGCTGTGAAGAGATTCTTTTCGAAAGCCCACATCCTTCTGTAAATTACGAAGAAGTAAAATTTATTAGTGAGTAAAAATTGCCATCGGAAAACACGAAACGATTATTTGGCTTCTCTTTGTCACAATGAAGCAGTTTAAGGGCTCACTCCACGCTTCAACGAGCACGGCTACCCACCCGCAAAGACATCTCGCATTCCACTCCGTAAAGAATTCTTTTCAAACACGACGACGCCTAGTCATGGCAAATGCAGATCCTGATCTTGCTGAGCCTCTGCTACTTAAAACCTGGTATGAATTCTACTTCTCCTGTCAACGCTTTCAATGCGTTGTAATGAGCCGCTCTTGTCGGCTAAGTCGCAATTTCTGTAGTGTTACATTGAGCAGCTGCAAGTTGTTCCTAATAGTTTGTAAGGAGTCTTAATGTGCCGGCGATAATTGAGTTGAATTCTTGGTTGAAATGTTGATCGAAAGCGATCAATAGGCTCCACACTATTAATCAACGAATGCTTAATATTAGCCATTAATACATGCCATTCTAGATTTAAAGTTAGGCCCATCAGCATCCATTAATAATCAGTTAGAGTTTATTCAAGTGACATCTTTAATGTCAACTTGATCCCCACAAATCTCATTGTGCTTATGAATCATTAGACTGTTATTCTACCTGTGATTCACAATTCAAGCAATACAGGTAATAAACATTAGGACAGGTAACTACAGAGTCAAGGTTTACAGACACAAGCTACCCTGCTAATTTCAGAGCAATCGTAAAACCCATTTATGACGTTCCACGCATGGTTGAACAGACTGCAGTAAGTTTCATGTGCGAGATGTATTCTTCAACAAGGAAGGTACATTTGAATAAAATACACACAGCACAATCAAAAGGTTCGCAAAAATAGCAGAACCGATTATTTTTCAATCTCAAACTAATGGAAATGATTAAATTGTTTGTTCTTTTCGTTTGTTCTTAGTTTCAGTGATCGCAATATCGAGCGTCGCATTTGAAATAAATTTAAATGCTGAACAAATCATTGTGATAATTTGCGGTAGCAAAATATTTTTATAATAGCTTATATGCACCTTAGTAAATTTAGAAAATTTGACGTTTATTTTCTAAAGTCAAATAAGCTTCACTTTTAAATCTTTCGCGTAAGGTTCTCGATCGTGCGAGGCAGCAAAAACCCAGAAAACAGGAAGTTCTGAGGTCTGGTGCTTGTTGTTATTTTAAACCCTTTACCTCCAAACTGCTCAAATTGAACATAATCTAAAACAGAATCCTTCTCTTGAAAGCATCAAAAGCTTCCGCGATAAACAAGAAATCTGACCTGTTGATTTCACGTAGTCGATCGTTGATGTTCTTCAGGGGCTGTGGAATGTCATTGGAGTAGAAGTTAGAGAAATGACAGGTGGACTGGTGAACAGTCAATGAGGCATCCTTGATGGATGCCTGTTGCTGGACGGAGTGGGAGCCGAAAAATGTCTGTGGCTCTCCGCAAGAAGCGGATTTGCCTTTTGAACTTTCGACGATGTTTAGGAACGTCGATGCGTCCGTGTCTCTGGAGCTCAGTTGATCGTCGAACGACTTTGATCCCGAATTGATGTTTGCATGCTGGGTGGTCAGAATCTCCCTCTTCGACGACAGAATTTCATTGGCAGTATCCACTTTTCCATTTTGTGACGATTGAAGAGTGCAGGATGTCAGTATTTGAGCGGATGGAGGGATTGGATGAGGAGTCGAAATTGCGTGGCTAATGCCCCCGTTGGCGTAGAGAATTGTGAGATGGGATGGTTCAACTTCGAGTTTCTTGTTGCTCTGAGGTCGGGTGCTTGTTGACCAGGAGGCAATGTCTGATGCTTCCAATACAAAACTTAAATGCTACTTCAAACCTATCACATCTGTACAATGTACGTAGAAACTAAACGTTGACTGTAATATTATTTAATCGAATAATAAAGTGCCTACAATGTCGTGAAATCCTCTATGGTAAATTTTTAATCATTAAAAAATTTCTGTTATTTCTCATGTTATTTAATGTTTTTGTCTTTAATAATTTTAAAGATTTATTAGCATTAACAATCTAAAAAATATCAGCATTTAATGCAGAACTTCATACAGAACTTCAATATCGCATAAAATAAATCTTTTTGAACTAAAAATAACTCCGATTACCACTGTGAGTTTTCTTGTTGGAAGTTTTTGATTTCATGGACGAGGTGCAGTTAAGCGAGGGTGAGGCGTGGAAGGGTCTGAAGTCCTCATCGGTGGGTGGAATGCTGGCCCCGTAGGGAGATAGGATGACGATGCTTCCCTTGCTTCCCGCATCCTCCTCTGGAATTTCCTTCGTCATTGGCTCCATGCCCGATGATGGTCCTTTGGTCGAGAAAGCTCTTCTCATGCTGGCAATCCTCTCCTGGGCTGATGAAGATGAGGCAGGACATTGATTCTCACAATGCGAAATATCGCCGTAAATCCGAGATTGGATTGTAATTTTATTCAAGTATAATTGTTTAATTTAGCAACTGCATGATGGCGATTGAATTAACAGTGAAAGGTTCGAATTAAGAAATACTTCGGACCTGTAAGTGGAAGATGCTTCTTTTTTGCAGCATTTTCTTGACCGTTCAACTTCTTTACTGATCTTTCCAAGGTATTTGGACGAAACTCTTTATCGTCCTATTGGTGGCAAGGAGTAAAAATGATTAACAGACTAATTAGTAAAAAAAATCATTACATGCTTTAGAAATGATTACGATATATCAACACTCAAACCTTCCTAAGATTGAAGGTTACTCTGAAGTTCTGCACGAACTTTCCTGCAAACTCTGGGTAAGCCTCAAGGATGGACCTGAGTTCAGCCACGGTGATCGTGTGGAGGTCACAATAAGAAATGGCCCTCACAGAGTAACTGGATTTGGCCACCAAGAGAGTTTTACTTTCAGCGTAGAAGGAAGTATCAGAGGAGAATATGGAGTCATCACCGATTATATCCCCCTTTCCTTGAGATTCCAAATTACAGCATAATTATGACCGGGCTTTAAGGAGGAAATTGTTTGGAATTATGAGGAAATTATTTCAAATTATGAAGCCCTATAATAAATTATTCACTTTCACGAAATGTAATTAACTCCCGCGATCAAGTAACTAGTTCAGTCATAAATTTCAATCAGATGTACGTGCTCCATAAGCCGGATGGTCACACCTGTCTTTCTTATCCTTCCAGTTAATTCAAATTTATAGAATAATTAATGCATGTTTATCTAATTAATTAGTCATCGGAATAATTCTATTAAGAGAGAAGTAATTAGTAGCTTTCTAGACAAAATAAAAACTAAATTCAAATTTAATGATTAGCTTATTGTTCACCTAAAATGGCCATGATGATGTCGTCTGCCACGACTTCAATGGTGCCCCTGGCAATGAAATACATGGATTCTATGATGTCACCTGGGTGAACCAAAGTATCCCCCGGTGGGCAGTGGGTGGATTTAAACTTCACCGAGAGAGCTCTCAAACACCCTTCGAAAGTAAGGAAAGAGCCATAATTAAATTCATCGGTGATGACAACGACGATGATGGTGACTAGGGCTGAATAGCAACACCGAATAAATTGGAGAGCATTCTTTTAAGTAGAATAATTGAGGAAGAGATTTATTTATTTATTTTAATTATTTAATCGTGGCATCACGCTGGTACAAGGGGGAAGTTAATTGAATGAAATTAATTAAAACGTCGGACTCTGATTCAATGAAGTTCATATTTTTATGCTTTCAATAATTTGTTTCCTTTCCTGGCAATTTCTAACAGAAGGCGAAAGGCCTTGACATTCAATCCAATGGAAATATATGGCCTTAGGAAGAAAATCTGCGAGGAAACCCAGCAATTACTCATTGAGATATGGATTCGTTTGATTTCCTCGGCAATTTAGATTCTTAAATAATTGTAGAAGTCTGCCATTAAAGTGGCTAAAAATTGATGCTTTAAAACAGTGTCTCCATTTTGATACCGACGTAAACAAAGTATTTATTTTCGATTACGGTACTGCAAAGACATGAACTTAGAAATGAAGCTTTTTATGAAGTTCCTTCTATTCACAGATGACCACTTCGCAGAATCGCTTCAACGTTTATGTGAGGGCTTTCACAACTTAAGATCCAAACTTCTTCCATCTTCAAAGACCCTACATACCTACGTACCTACCCTACTGAGAAACATGAATGAATGGAGAGCAATGACTAATCAATTAAATGAAAAAATAATAATAACAACAATAACAACAAAAATAACAGTAATTAATAACATGCCTTGAGATGCTCCTGCGAAAGCCTCGCAGTTGCTGAGCAAAACTCGATTGAGATGGAGACAAATGTCCGCTTGCAAGCACTCGGGAAATCCCTTGAGAACCTGCAAGTAATCCATTTATATCCCTCACAATTATCTGAACATTGCATTCAATGAAGAGGAGATTTAAACTGGTATTAGTTCTAATTGCACGTTAATAACTACTCGTGCAGATAATTCTATTCTTACGCTGTTCATGTCAATGCCGTTAGCAAATGATCTCGAATGTTGGAAGGACTCGATGAGTCTATCAGCGAGCGTCTTTGGAATTTGGTGGAATCTGATGAATTCTTTGATCCTTGTCTGCATCTCCAGGTATTCCTCAGTACCTTGGTAGAGCCTCAGCATGATGGAAGATACGTTGCCGAAAATGGCTGCGCTTAACAACGCTAGAGAAAGAAACGGCGGAGAATATCAGTACAATGTGTAATTTAAAATGGCCAGCAATTTAAATTAGAAATATTCCGAATGAACTCACATCCGACCAACATGGCAATTATTGTGAACACTTTCTCAGAGTTTGTAACCGCAGCTACGTTTCCGAAACCTACGCTGGTCAGAATGGTGAAGGTGAAATAGAGCGACGTAATGTAGCTGGAAATGAGAAAAGCATTTTTGATGCTGCTTCAACTTCAACTTCATTTTTTTTCTGGACAATATCAAATGTTTTCAGTTTCATTTATAATCGTATTAACCTCGTCCCGGTGTCTGGACCGCTCAGCGAATCGTTGGCCATGTAGGGCATGCCTGTTTTGTTTGCCAACCCATCCAGCCACCCGATTGGAAGGGCATCGGGCATGAGTCTTTCGTAATAGGCGATGGCGTAGAAGATGCAGGCCAGCCAATGAGAGATGAGCACGAAAGTTCCCATTAGGAGAATGAGAACTGCTGCCCCATACTCCGAGTACTGGTCGATCCTTCTTGCTACTCTCAGAAGTCTCAACAGTCGGGCAGCCTTTAGAACTCCAGTTAAAGTGACTCTCTGCAGCCAAATAATTCTAGTCAATCAATTTCAGAAACTTCAGAAACTGCCATTTCGAAGACACAAGGTCCAAAATATCTTTGTTATGCAACGGACTTTAATCAAATAAATAAATAATAAATAAATAAGACACAACAACTTACACGCCAAATGTCGTTTAAACTGATTAAGAAAGTTTCAAATTGCGGAATTTCTTAAAGAGGCCCATGAATTTATCATCGCCCAAGAAATACAAGCACCTCTGTGAATAGCTAAAATTAATTGGAATGTTTCTCACGTCTGTTGGGACTCTGAAGAGGAGCAAATCGAAAGGAATGGCCGCCAATGCATCTATAAAGAACCATCCCTTGATGTAATTTATGGCAATCTTTCCAGGCTCTGTCACCACCTCTCCGTCGCTGAGGTAGGTTGTTCGAAAGTTGATGAGGATGTCTGCAAGGAACATGATGTCTACTACCAAATCCACTATAACGAGGATGTTGATCGAGCCTCTCTTAGAGAACTTCGAAGGTCGCGTATCGACAGTCACCAGGTAGGTCTGTTGAGATCCATTTGTTGAATACTCGAAAGAGTCTGAGCCTCGTCGAGAAGAATCTTGAACTGGAATGATACTGCTAGTAGTAGAATGAAAGGCTGCAAAGTATGGCGTTGCCAGGGCGATATAGAGGACAAGAATTAGAGTTATCCAATCCCAGATGGCTTTGAAGGGACTGTAATGAAGAATGACACACCTAGGAAGATTGGGACCTGGATTGGCAGTTTGTCCTCCTGCGCTTTCATCGAGTTGGGTCGAAGATTTCTTGATGTCTTTCTCCTTTCCATGACCTCCGCTTGGACTTTGATCGCACTGGAAACTTAAAGTTGCTGTAAACAAAGTTTAAGGCCGAAAATATTCTGTAAAAATATAGAAGAATATTCATACTTGTCTGGAGGCGATGGATGACCTGCTTTGGTGACCTCTTTCCACGTTCAAGAGAACGGAGTGATAAAGATTCGAGTGTTCCTTGGATTCATTGAGAATTCTCAAGAGGGCGAACTTCTTCCGAGCCTAACAAAAGAGTTACTCACGTGAGTTACAGGATCCAGTGATGGAAGCGAAACATGCGCTTATAAAAGAGAAGAACTAAGTTTTTAAAACACGAACATATTTATAGTTCGGAGATTTCCTTTTTTTCTGAGGGAAAACAAATGTGGTCAAGCCTTACAAACGAGGCACTGTGAATCACCATTTACGTCGAACAAATATTGGGAAGCTTTATTTTTTTCCGAGCTTTTCGTTTTAGATTAAAGCAGTGAATTTCATGTTATCTTCATCTGCGAACTACATTCACAAGCATTCCATTGGTTGATGTCAGAGATGCACTTCCTTGCTTGTTTTTGTCGCCTTCCAATTTAACCTAAACAATTTTAACTTTAACATTTCAAGAATAAACTGGTTCGCGATGAAACCGTTCGCATGTTCATCCTTCATTTTTGTGAGAATACTTTGGAGAATTATTTTAATGTTTCAATTCTTACAATTTCTATAATTATTTAGTTTTATTAAATTTTCAAATTTTTCTTGTTTGGTTTTTAAAATTAAATTTCCAAAATTCATTCCATTCATTTGTCATTCCTCATCACGTGATTGGTCATTTACTGCGCTTCATTAATCATTCTTTAAGCTTGTTGAAATCAATTTTATCAGCCGGATCGCAAACCAGCTCTGGACATTTGGAGATTATTATGTTTTCAAAACATCAATTTTTTAAAATAAAAATGAATCAGCTCTGTAAGAAATCTAATTCTGATATTTTCAAAAAGATTTATGACCTAACGAGTTTTAATGGCGCATTTAGTGATTTTTGGAAAGTTATCAATCATCACCTAAATGTTAGTAAAATGCTGACTTATGGATATCAAAAGTATGAGCGTTCATTGACGTGAACTTTGAGAAACGATCGTTAAAGTACATAACTGTAGAACTGCAAATAATTACATTTTTCTTCCACTTCAAAAGTCCAGCGATCCATATAAAAGAATAATTGTTTTTAATATTTGACAGACAATGTGGTTTGAAATGTACAGAAAAATATTGTCTGGTGTCGTAAGATTGTTATTATTTAAGCAATTTTATGAATGAAAAAGAATAAATTGGTCATACGCTTTGAAAAAGCAGATCATGAACTAATTTAGAATCTACAAAATAAATGCTCGCGTTAGCTAACCTTATAAAGCATTGATGTTTTGGATTCGTCACCCTCCGTTTCAGGTTTAAGGGAACGAATTCTGTTTTCTTGCATTTCAAAAATATGTTGAGGGAATATTTTTCCTGGTACGAAATCTGCATTCACTTCATTTTGTATGCTCAAGATGAACAATCACTGGCGGTGGAACAATTGGTTTCTAGGCACTCTTGAGTTTTTAAACGGACGATTGAAGACACCGTTGGAAGGAAGGTTGCAGAGCGTGTATGGATCTGTGAGCTGCACGAATGACATCATAGACGTTTGTCGAGCTGCAGCTGCCAATCCAATGTTCTGTTCGTGATCTTAAACTTGTGTCCGTGATATCCTTTTGATTTATTCATACATAATTTTGAACTTATTTTATGTCCATTACTAAGTTCTATTAAGATTACTTTTTTTCAGTTATAAAAAATATTTATTCATTTAAAAAATTGCTTCTTTAAATGTATTTAAATAAAAATGAATTTAACCGCAAGTTGAAAGTCGTTTTATCTAATGTTGCACAATCTTGGAAATCCCGTCCCTTTCTGCTCCCGCTTGCTTCGCTATTAAGCACTCGTTGGATCATAAATTGTTGGGGCTTAAATGGCTAAGATTTTTGTCACTTCAGTACCTTCTGAGTTTAGCGACTTGGTGCAGGTTTATGCAGAAAATGAGAATCAAGGAGGAGGCAGATTGAAGTCGTTCAATTACGATGCCTCGAAGCAATGCGTCATGATCGAGTTTGTTGACGAAACAGGTTATTATTTTGTTTATTGTATTTATAAATCAATGTTAAGTTATAATCTTGTTAACCATTTATATGTTGAGATGCTGTTTTGAGTATCTAATGTGGAGCCCTTTGCGAGCAATCAACATTTTTCTGAATGTTTTCTAGATGCTAAACGTTTTATTGAAAAAAGACGCTTAACAATACTTGGTCATGAAATGCCCATCACAAGAGCATCTGGTGAATCTACTATTTACATCTATGATGTTCCTCCAAGCTTTAAAGAGGACTTGGATTGCATTTTGGAAAGTCCTAGAAAGGGTGGTGGTCCCATATTGGATTTGATGTTCATAGATGAGATGGGGGCAGCTGAAGTAACCTTTGAGGAAAGCAGAGGTTGGCAGGTTTCATCTTGTCTCCTAATTTGTTATTTAATTTCTCAGTATATTTTATGATTAAATGTTGTTAATGTCTTCAGTGGCTAGGAACTTTGTCGATCAGGGTGTTTTGAAGATGGGAAGTGAGCGGCTGCTGATTTCATACCTTCCTCCTAGCATTTATCGAACACAATTTAGATTTTGTCTCTTGCCCGACATCATCCAAAAAGAGCCGTGGACCGAAAGCACTCAAGATGTTTCATCCTTTAAGGATGATTCTAAACTCCCAAAATCTTCCAAAGCATCCGCAAGTAATAGCAAAGTCTCACCAGAGATCAAAAATGTTGAAGGAAGAGTGGCAGATGGTGGAAAATTACTCCTTCGGGCATTCGACCTTCCTCCATTCCTCCGTTCAGACTATTTGAAAATGCTTCTGGAGAATGAGAGATTTGGGGGTGGTGCTTTGCATTTTTACCAGTTCTTTGGTGATGAGGGGGCAGCACGCTTCTCATTTGTTCGTGACGAAGGTGTGGACTTTTTATTTTTGATTGTTTTTGAATGCCAATGATGTTTTTAGTTTCATATTTTAGTTGAGCAATTAACTGAAACAAATAAATAGTAAATTAGGTTAGTGTCAAACTTGCAAATACTAACTAATAGATGGCAAACTAAAATCTTTGACAGTCAGCTTGTGTAAATGTTAATTAATTTCTTTAGTGTGAAAATTTGAAAGTCTCTTCCATAATTTTATGCATATAAATTTCTTCTTTTCTGATTTTTAGTTTGTACCTCAAATATCAAAAATATTGTACAATTGTCGTCGTTGATGCCTTGTTATACTCATGTAATCACTTATTGGTAATTGTTAACATGTTGATATGAAATAATGTAATAGTTGAGTATGCGAATATTTCTTTATTTGAATGTTACCTGCTGCAGTGGCTCATACCATGTTGAGTGCAGGGGTGGTAAACATCGACAAGGACTACTTCTTCAGAGTGGAGGAGGCAGGAGCTAATTCTTCTCAACATAAGTGAATCCACAATTAATTGCTGAGCATTCAACTGAAATATTTGCTTCCAATGCTCGAGCTGACATTCTTAAGTTCAAAAGAATGTTAAGATAATTTAATAAGATGTACATTTTTTAAACTGAAACTTACTGTTAAATACAATTATAAAGTCATGTTTCCATTTTAGTGTCCTCATGCAACCTCAACCTCAAGACTTCAACTTCAGCTATCTGAGCTGCCTTTATTTCCCAGTTTAACATTCTCCTTTGTGGTGGCCAATGTTTTGCTCTAATTCTTACACTTTTTTTTGGAACTGAGCAATGCAAATTTGATCCAAAGAGCCGTCCACTTTTTGAATTAAAATAAATAAACAAATTCCCCATTTTTCCCACCACATGATATTTGTTCTTCGGTCGGCACACGGCCGTCGGTGCCACGATGTTTTCAATATCTTATTAAAATGTTTCGACTTTTCATACCCACGAAAAGTATTATTTATAATCACCTGTTTTAAAGATTGCCACTTTAATCCAAAATGCTTTCAATTAAAGCAGTGCAGAAATTCCTGGTGGATCTTCAAGAACGATTGAAAATAATGCACAGAGTTCATTAGTGGGACTCAAAATAGGGGTTGTCATGGGTAAAGAAGAAATCATTCTGTATGCTGAGAATAAAAGATCAGGTGGAGGACCAATCAGGAACTTGACTGAAATAAACCCTCCCTCTTCATTATCCAATTTTGTTCAGCCAAAGGTCGAATGAAATGCTATTTGATAATCTAGATCATCTTGGATTGACAAGTTCAACAAACTCATTCTATGAATTTTCCATCTTGTGCAGATGCAGAATCTTTTTGTGGAAAAGATCATTCAAGCTATTTCAAAGGAAAGACATCCACGTTAATGCTGGAGCCATGGCCAGAGAATTCGAAGCCCTGTGCCATATACGTGGAAGGATTCAAGCAATCAACCACTGCCGATGTACTGAAATTGTACTTTGAAAACCCAAGGAGTGGTGGTAAATCAGAGTCAGTGCAACAAGCATTTTTTGTCAGAAATGGTGTTGCATGTCTTGTTTTCAACGATTCATCTGGTTAGTAAACATTGAAAAGCTAAACATCGTAATAAAAAGACAAAACATCTGAGCATTGGTTCAATACGAACAGTTGTTGCAAGCATACTGGCCAAGGGAGCATGGAAGTTGGGTGAGGATCTGAGGGTTGTTGCTTGTCAACCGGCAAGACCTCCTCCACTGATTGGCCCAGGCATTGAGATCGATCCTTATTGGCTGAGGTTCACAGAGATTAACTTATCATCTCTCGGCCACAAAGAGTTCAAAGAATATGTCTCTGCAGCAGCGAAGTCTGTCGTTGAACAAGTCATGTTTGAAAAAGAAAGTGGACAGGCTCTGGTCAAATTCAGTGGAAAACCAGGTAATTTGTGATTAATTTTGCTCAGTGAAACAAACAAGTTCATTAAATAAAATCAATTGGAATCCAAACAGATTACAAGAATGTTTTGGAAACATTGTGTTGTTATCCTTTCTCCGGGATCATGATTTCAGTGGAGAAAGTGCCCATAACTGACTCTATTTCAGTCAGTTCGAGAGGCAATATTTCATCAGAATTGTTGAAACTTTATTTTGAGAACCCCAGGAGTGGTGGGGGAAGGATCAAGGACATAAGACCCTGTTCGGACAACACTTACGTCATCCAGTTCGAAGACAACAAGGGTTGGCAAGAACTTGTTCAATTTCTTGGGTGTTTTGGCATTGAAACAAATTTCTTTTATTTGAATACAGTTGTGGACAGAGTTGTCAAGAAGCCACAAAACTTGGGTGAAGCAAGTCTGACAGTGAAGCCTCACAGGGAGAGCATCTTCCTTATTTAATGGAGAATGACTCAAATTTAGGGTTGCGGATTTAATCTATTAATTAATCGATTAATCGTTAAAATTTTTAATCGATTAAAATTTCTTTAATCGATTAGTCGGTACAATTTTTAAAATTATTTTTATTAATAACTTTTTAATAGTCTTCTTTTTGGTTACTTGCATTTCCCCCGCATTATCATTGTTATTTAGTTGGAAGTCCTACTCAAATTGCATGAATATTTTCTGATGGAACACATTGGATGATTAAAGAAATTTTATGTGCAACAAACTAATCCTCCAACCAATAATTCGAGTTCTTTATTTTTATTGCACAACAAGTTGTTATTGTTGTTATGTTCCTATCTAAACCCCTTAAGACCTAATTTTAGAGATTGAGGTCAATAATCACTTGCTTCCTGCTGTCAGTCACTAAACAATAAGATTTAGCACCTGGTATCTAATAAAGAAAAGACCAACTGAATATTGCTCTTAGTCTGAATTTATCTTTTTATTTCATTATGCCACTTGAATCTGATTTGAGGTCAGTCTGCCAGCAGAAGCAATCACTTCCCAAAGGCTAGCTGCCTTTGTGATTTAAGAACATGATTCGGTTAATTTTTGTTAAAGGCCTCCTTGCAACCCAACGATTTTCAAAGTTTGAGTTCACTGAAGCATGGCAATAAGATTCTTTTGAAATGTCAGTTCCAACAGAGTATCATTAAATATCAAGAATTTTGTCTTAAATTGTTAATTGGTCGTGTGATAAAAGCCAAAATATCAAATGCACGTAACGCATAGTAAGTAGATGAAGAACAGGCAAGTTCTCATTGAAACGTTATCAAGTACTCTGGATACATCTGGCAGTCGTAGAATATCACGTACATTGATGGGGAAGTGGGATTATCTGCAACAGAGTCAAAGCGCTCCTTGGTTGCAATGTTCAGTTCAGGTGGTTCCCTCAATCCTGCCACCCCTTTCCCCACATTGCCAATGAGAACCTTTGCCAGATAGATGCATTTAAATCCATTTTGATCAGGAGGACAGTAAGACCGTATGGAATAATCAGGATTGACAGCAAAATAAACACCAACTCCGTACGAACCTGACGAACAAAGAAATCGAAAGATTCTCGGCTTAAGTTATGCTTAAAGATACTATTATTATTATTATTATTATTTCCTCATGTAAGTTTTGTGTAGAGCATTTAGTGAATCTCACCTTGATTTCCAAAAACTCGGTTGAAATTGTTGGCATTGATGTTAAGAACATTTGCTGTGTTGGTTCCATGCCACACTTTCTTCTCAAAACCTTTGTTTTTCTTCTCCATGTCCTCCTTTTTGCATTCATATTGTCTGTACAAACTGGGGTTCTGTATTCTCTCAATCTTAACATTTAAAGATTTCATCTCACTCAGAATTAAGACTGAAATGTGAAATGCAGTTTGAGCATTAAAAAAATTAAAAATGCACGCACTTTTATGATGGCTGGTTTCAACATACCAGCATGAAATAGATTTTGCACACTGGCGTATTCTTTAGATTGTGATTTTAAGAGAACCAGCTCAACAATGCTTTCCTTTGACATGTCAGCCCAGGAGCTTGGCAAAGTTATTTCCCCTAGAAATATGTTTTTGGCTTACAGAGAACCAAATTTCCCCTATGGTTAAGAAATATGCTTGAATATATGCACATATATTGCATGCTTGTTTATGGGATCGTTTATGGATGCTATGGTTTATGGCGCAAGCACCTATCATTTTTGCTTTCAGCAGCATTAATGCAAGTGAACAAATATATTTCTACTGATGCCAACCAATCATTATTCGAACAGTTCCTTAAAAATTTCATTCATATAGCCGAGTGCAAAATTCCATTAAATAAAAATTTGAAACCATGTAAACCTTTCAATGTCCTGCAGACTTCAGCAGAACACTTTCCGTTTATTGTGTCCTTCATCACTTGAAAAACAACATCATGCTTATCGCCATTTCTGTCGGTGAATTGCACGCTAGGATCCTGCCGTTGTAAAGCACTTTCAAGGAGGTAAGTTGAATGATTTCCATAGGTTGTCGTTTTTCCATCTTTCCTACAGAAACTCCAAGTTACCTAAATGCACAATATCTATGATTGGTATTGCAATTTTATGAAAATAACTCGTCGGAATATTTAAAAAAAAAAAATAAACAAACATATTTTGTAAAAGTTTCCAATTCTATTGATTTAAATTCCTTCTGCATTTGCTCCTTTATCAGTTCATTCATTTCTTCTATTGCAGCTGAAATATCTTTTTTACCAACAATTTCTATTGTGTCTTTTGAAGATGCAATTTTGACGTCGTGCTTAGACTCAATCTTTGCAAACTGGAAATCAGAAAATGTTGGTAATTTGAATTGAATGTGATTGAACAAAAATGTGGTGCTCAGCGAAATCAGTGCTTGGAAATCACAAAATTCTCACAAGATTGGGAGGAATATTTGTCAGTTGGTGCATAATCTTTTTTTCTGTCACCACTTTGTTGAGCTCCTTCTGAATTTCATCAATAGCTTTCTTCAGAGATTCATTGTTCAAACCATAAATTTCAATTTCCACTTTATTTCCAATTGAACATTGTCCACCTCTCTTCTCTTTGAAATGCATCATTAACAATTATTTTGTGGATTAAAAATCGGAAATATCAATGTAATGATTATAATTCTTATTCATTTCTTGAAGTCATCTTATGCATGAAAAATATAAACTAAAATTCAAGTTTATAGAAAATGAAATGATAATTATAACTGAAATGAAACATTCAATGATTGTAATGCCACTAAAACAGGTAAGAAATCAATTTACCACTTGTAGAATTGATGCTTTGGAATGCTTCCTTAAATTTGGAATGAATTGATGTGTTGGGAATCATGACCTTCAATTCTTTCAAAGATGAATTCTTATTTTTTGCAAAATTTTTGAAACATTGCAAGATCACTCGAGCATTATCTTCAACACTAATTCTCTGATGGCCTGGGTGAGATTTCAAGAGTAAATTTAGCCATAAAACAATATCTGCACTGCAAATTCTTGACAAAATTAATGAAAATTTGGAGATAAAGCTATTTAAATCATGTTTTATAATATTATTATTGTTATCATTATTATATTATTGTTATATTATATTATTATTAATTGTTATTATTATCATCAATATTATTATAACCAAAAAATAAATAATTTCTGAATAAAACCAACTGCAAAGCAAGTTAACAAGTGCACAGAACAAGCTAACAATATTAATTGACTGGAACAAATTGCAATCATAGAGCTAACTTATTATTAACACACTTATTCTAGTTTCTTAGGATTACTTTTTTTTAAATAAATTTTTATTTCATTGCATCAGAATGAAACCAATTTCCTTCTGTGATGATTCTAAAATTCTTCAACAATTTATTTCAATAGAAATTCCAGAATTTAACTTCAGAAAAATTTGGAAATTATTTTGATGAGTGTTAAGTTTAGATCTCACCAGTCCCAAGAAGAGGCATGGCAATGGACTTAATTTCTCTCTTGTTAGCTTCTTCTAACATCTCTGAAATCACCCTTTCCCAATCTGAAACATCCTTACCTGCCACATGGAAAATATGCTTGCAATTGGACAACTTTCCCGAGGTAGTCATTGCCAGGCCATTCTCAAGTGATCCTATTTTGGATTTATATTATTAAAATATAATTGTTTAAGTATAATATATTTCAATTGAAGAAAACAAAACAATTGCAATGCAAACTTATGTCAGCACACTCTTTCTTAACTTTATCCCCTGCCTTGTCCATTATAGCTTTTCTCAAAGCACCTACAGCTGCAAATTAGAACATTTATTAATTCTAAATGCACAAATTAACCATTAACTGTACATAAATTAACAATTTAAGAGAGGTTTGCATAAAAGTGAATAGTTTTAGGAAGTAATGGGTTTTCTAAATGCTAACCTCCCTCAACTGCCAAATTGTGATTTGTACTGCTGACAATGGCATCACACTTTTCCTCAAGCAAATCCCGGTTTACAACTTTCAGACAAACTCCATTTATGTTATGTAATGTATTGTCATTAGCTCCACCTGATGATGCTAATGAAAAACAATTTCAAAGATTAATCACAAAACTAGGGCTGTGGAAATAATCGATTAAAAATTTTAATTTTTAAATTTATTTTTATTAATAATTTTGTAATAGTCCTCTTTTACTTACTTTTTCCCCGCAGTATCATTGTTATTTAGTTAGAACAAAGTAAACAATGGTGAGTACTGGAAACAACGTGGAAGTTAAGATTTCAGATGATGGAATACGGACAGCTCTTCAAAATCAGACCTACAACTTGGCCATTCAACGTACAATTGACACTGTGATTGCTGAGATGTACAAAGAGAAGTTAGCAGAGCATAAGAATGTTTAATGATTTCACAAACAGAATTGAAGGCATTGATGCTTTGCCAACATTACAAATGGCTGTGGCCTTAAATCCATGTTACAAGAGAACCATATTTCTAAGAAGAGCAAAACGAGAAGCAGTGTCATCTGCATTCAGATCCTTCTATGATTGAAAACATCGAGCAGGACGTCAAACAGAAGAATAAAACAGTGAGACAGGATCACCAGTACTGAAGAGACGAACACTTACTCTGTTGCTGAGTGACTGAATCGCAGTCCTCAGCTATTATTGTTATTATTATACATTATTATTAATTCCAGGATTTTCTCAGTTTTTAAACAAATAAACAAATTTAAAACATGTTTGTGTGAAGTTAAGTCATTGATTGTTTTAGCTAACTAGGGCCAAATGATTTGTGTGTAGTATATACTGACTGTGTGTAATATATATGCAGATCAGCTAAAAGTAGGCGGAATATATGTGCGTTATATTTGATCGAATTTAATCGATTAATCGATCAAGAAAATTTTAATCGTTCGCAGCCCTAGACAAAACAGATCCTCGACTTTTAGATTTTCCTGCAATGAGATGTACAAAGATGTAAACTCAAAGAATAACTTAACCAAAGTTAATTATTAATTGCTAATTATTAGCAACTGTAAATATTCAAGGTAATTAAAATTCCAAGGAAATACTTCAAACAAAATGTTTCAAAAACTCAAGGAGAAATTGGAGAAAACAAACAGATCAAGCTAAAAAAAGAATTCAGAGCTCCACGCAACAAAAAAACAACAGGGAAATTTATTTTTGTGAACAAATGTTGTTAATGAACCTTTGCTTCCATTACTTGCTTGGCCACATTCACTGTGGAAAGCCTTTTTAGAAAAAAAATAAAAAAAACACTCAAATTTTAGATGAGCACATTTGAACTTCATGAATTTAAATGAAACCTGAATTGACTGTTTGTCTCCTTCATAAATGACAAATCTAATTTCCTTCAATGATGAAGGTCTACTAATAAAGCTTTTGGCTTCTCCAATCATGATTTTTGCAGCGCTATTGTGAGGCACACCCAACTTCCCGGTCCCAAAAGCAGGAAAAGATATCGAGGTCTTCTTATCTTGACTCGCTTTCTCAAGAGAGTTTTTTATGAGCAGTTTGATAGCCTGAAAAGTTTATTTACTCAGAAGATGGTTTATTCACAGCTTAAAAATATGAAGCTCAAGCAGATCAAAGAACAGATGAGAAGATTTGCAGTTTAAGAAATTCTGGAATATTTCCTTAATATTTCATTATAAATGGGCAATTACTACTTTGTATAAAATACTTAACAAACTTAGTGACCTTCTCACTCTCACAACCGCTTTTACTCCAGGGTGTTATGTAGCCATGATAAACACTGTCGCAATGCAACTTATATCCTCGAGTTTCAACAACTTCTCCAGGTGATAATCTCTTGGTCTCATACTTGGTTTTCAACTCATCTTGCAATTGAGAACCTGCCACATCCAAGAGTGCCTGAGAGAATTTTTGAAAGTAATCAAGTTCATTGATATGAGATAGGAGATTGAGGCTATCAATGAACCTTTGATATAGCAGAGTGAGATAATTCCAAATTTGAAGGGCAACAGTTGAAGATTATATCAGTTCTTTGGTCGGCTATGGAACCACAAATGATACTCATTTTGCAATTCACACTTTTGGTTGAAGTGTCTATACCTATTCCATGATTGATCATAGAATATTTGCGGTTGATGTGTACCTTAAAAACAAGTTATTAAATTGCAAATTAACAAATTCAATTTGTGATAATGTAGCTTCAAACCTTGCATTTACCACAAATGCCCATCAATGTGTTTGAGGCTTGAGGTTCAAACAAATTATTGGCTTTGTATTCCAATTGGTGGGTTTTTGAAACAATTTTTGAGCAAAACTGCTCCAGATCATCCATGATTGCAACCACCTTTGCCCGTTTTCCAGACAATTGGAGAGCAGAACCAGGTTCCACTTTAATCTGCACGTCATGCACTCTGTCGAAATAAAAATTAAAGTGCTATTAAAAGCACTAAACTCATCTGTTGTGGCAAGATGTTCATTCATCAGGAAAATATAATGCACTGACAGTTTATGATGTGGATTGTGATCAGTAAAATATCAAATCAATCACAACAGAAAATTTAAGAAATTTTTTCAACAAAAGACTTCAACAATTGTGATATTTACATTCTAATACATTCCAAAATTATAAGCACATACAGCCTCAAAAATCCCTCACCCAGCCCTTGATCTTATTTCAATAAATTCAGCTGTCTGTGTTAAAAAGTCCACCATTGGTTGAGGCTTCACAAATGTTTCAGTCACTCTAGCATGTTCTTTAAAATATTTATGAAATTCTTTCACTATTTTGTCCAGTTCATTAGAAGATGCCAATATGTGCATTTTGTCATCCACTGCAGACCAAGTGAAGGATTCTTTGAATTTAGACTTTAATTCCTTTTCAAAGGTGGACCATTCTTTATATTTCATGGCCTCTTTCTCACTTTTATCAATTTCAAACTCTTCTTCTGTAAACATGGATGTCAAGCAATCCTGAGCTTTACCGAGGTGTTCGAATGAATAAAGCAACAAGGTGCCAGAATAAACTCTCAGAACTGCAATAATTTTCTTCAAATGAAATTCCTTCTCAATTTTATTCTTCACATCCTCTTGTTTAAAGAATTCTGGATACTTTCCAAGCAAAGCCAACTCTTCCTCTTTGATTTTATTCCTCAACTCTACTAGTTTCAATAAGCATGTTTTTACATTTTCTGCTGGACCTTTAAGCATCATGGTGTAATCACTTGTGTTTTGAGATACAGTGATTTTAAAAGTCTTTTTAAGGTTTTCAATTAAGTCAGACTTGTTTATGAGCAGAAATTGAGGTTGATTAAACTTTACTACTTTATCGTCGACATTTCTTGCAATTTCGCTCTGTTTCTCAAGAAGTGATTTGAATTCTTGGATAACATCTTTTAAACCAACAGCAGATATTTGCTTGTTATTTTCATAAATTTTTTTCAACATCTTAGCTTTTCCTGGCTTGAATCTCCTGGCTTCAGCTGCAACAAAATCAAAAACATTATCACCGACTGGAATTTCACAAAAGTCGTACTCCTCAATTTTCGCCTTGAAACATTTTACCACTTCTGATGACCAAGATTTTATATTTCGACATTGTGTGTTTTTATCATTCCATCTCAATGTTGCTTCCACAATTAAATGAGAACATGGCCAACAAATCGAACAATTGAGTTTGGTTAGCTCATTTTCAATATCATCTTTATATTGTTTATTTTCAAACAGGAATCCATAAATCTTTAAAAAATTTCAACAGAATTCATCTAAAAATACTTTGAGAAAGTGCATAAATTAAAAGTGAAGTTGGGTGTTAACCTCTTTTTTGATAGGGATCTTGATGTCATCAGGAACAAGAGGAGGAGGACTCAAAAAATCAAAACTTTTGCCTTCAAATGCTTCAATGTAAGGAACAACAGAAATCTCAGTCTTGGATAACTTGTCAGACAGTGACAGAACTTTATCTACAGCTGTAGAGGTCCAAATTTTTTAGCAAAAGCTGGCCCATTTAAACTCAATCTGTAACAATTTGCCAAAATTCATAAAGACTCACAATCAAAATCTGTAAAAGTGACTATCAGAACTCCATCTCCAATTTTAAAAAAATGTTCCACTTGTCCTTCACCATATTTTTCGAAATAAATTTTTATCATGTCATCATGATGCTTCCAACCAGTAACCTGGATTTGTTTGGTCTTAGAAATTCTTTGGACAGATATCATAGTACCTTTGAAGGGCTTGCAACAAAGAACACTCAAAATATTTCTATAGTCTGAAATGATTTACTTTGTAAATTAACATTAAGTGCTGATGAGTAAATGGCTTATCATTTGATATCAAAGTCTAAAATAATTCACCAGGCTCATCTTTGAACTGAACCAAAACACGATCATTTTCACAACAAAAGAGCAACTGTTGAACTAAAGCTTTGGAACACTTTTCAATAAATGTTTTCAGAGCTTCCTTGTCAACCAAACTTTGTGGGTTTAACTCAAGAAACAACAACTTTTTCTTATCAGGATTTTCCACAAAAGTTGGAGGTTTTGCTGGGGAAAGAATCTTCAAAGTCAGTGTTGACTGACCAATTCTTATTTCACTATTTGTCTTACTGATAATACTTTCAACATCTGGAAAATTTGAGAGTTAATTAATTATTTAGGAAGTGGTGAATTTGAACATTTTATTTATAACAAATTTGCAAGAATAAACTGATATCTATTGCTTACTGTCATGCCTTTTTAAAGTAGCTACAATTCTGTGAGAACCATCTTCATCTTCAAAAACTTCCTCAATGATCTCAGGTGAACCTCCATAGCGAGGACTTTCCAGCAACATCGAAGTCATGCTTGCATCCCATTTAGATCCCTCATCATGCACATAAATTTCAATAGCACAACTTCTGTTTGTCATTGGCCAGCTCTCCAATAGAGCAGCTTTCAATTTTGTTTCACAGAATTCATGACGTCTAGAAGAAAATGCTCGAGCAACTGAAAATTAGGCATATAAGAGATTATTGATATTATTAAAATAAATCAAGTGATACAAAATTAAATTATTGCTGATTTAATATAATATTTGAAATACGTTGTTCATATAATATTTATTAGAATAATTTTTCAACAGTAATAATCTATCTGGCATATGTAGAAATAATTAAATTAAGAATTTAATAAGTAAATTCTTCATTAGATAAAAATTAAAAAAATACTATTTTATAACCGTCGGCATCTTCAAAGGTGACCAGTAAACCAGAACTATGAACTTGGAGTCCTTTCACCTTCCCACCACCACATCTTTCACTTTCAAGATAAAACAATATATTCTCCTTGTTAATGGATTCATAGTCACCTGTGAGCTGCACTGTCTTCATGGTTGGGTGAAAAGCTTCATAAGTTTGCTCATGTTTATCAACAGAAACTCTTTTTGCCCCCATCGTTTTGTTTTCCCACTTTAAGCAGCCATCATTTAAAACTTTCTCAGCAACTGTTGCAAATTTAATGTAAGCATGGAGTTGAAAAAACATTTATGAATAACACTTATGTCCCTACTGTGTGGACTTTTTATTGAAATTGCAGCCGTTCTGCTTGAGGAATTGAATTCTCGAATCGCAATCTGTTCGTAACCATTAAGACTATTTTCCAATAACATCAAAAACAGATTTTCATCGAGTTCCTGTGGGATACCACGAATCTCAATATTACTATCTTCTGGATCTCCTTCCATAGCAGACATCCTTTATTTAACGACCAATCACTTAAATAAGTCCTGTCACTCAGGCGTCCTGTGCACCAAGATCTTTAATGCCGAAATATTTGGAAATTCCACCGTTTCGCATTATGCCATACTTTCTCTTTCACTAATTTTTATTTTTTAAATTTAATTTTTTATTTTAAAACACTTTTTATTTGAGGATAAATAACATAACATAACATAACACTAACTTGTAGTGGTTTAAGTAAACTAATATCTGCGTGATAAACCACCCCGTTTTAATTCAATATCCAAATATCCTATTTTAAATAGTTCCATCGAATCCGAATATATTGTCTCCTCGTCAAGCTTGTTCCACAGATTAACTACTCTCGTGCTGATGTAATTATTCTTCAGTGTACCCGTTGCTTTCCTACACAGTCTACATTCATGCCCTCTTGTGGAACTGCTTTAGGTGGCCTCAAAGAAATGTTCAGGTGGTAAATCTTCTCTTCCTGTTAATATCTTGTACGTTTCTATGAGGTCACCTCTGCTTCTCCTTATTTCTAGGTTTATTAATTTGCACCTTCTTAATCTCTCCTCGTAACTCAAATTTCTTAGACCCGTAATCATCCTTGTTGCTCTTCTCTGCACTTTCCAAAGTTTCAATGTCCTTCTTTAAGCGGGTGTTCCATACTTGTACGAAGTACTCCAGATGGGTCTCACCAATGCTTTATACAACTTTTATATGAAGCTTTTCTCCCTGCTGACCACTGTCCTCTTTATCATACCTAATACCATATTTTTCCCTCAAAACCTTCCTCTTCAGAGAAGGCTTCCCCCTAAGTGGTCTTGAAGTTCTGTTGATCATATGCCATGCTAATCAAACTCTGTATCATTATCGTTATCATTTGCTTTCTTAGCAGCTTCTGCACATTGTATCGTTAATTTTCCGCTCTTGTGCATAATCACTCCCAGATCTCTTTCTTGTTCTGACTGGTTTAACACCTGTCCCTCAAATTCACATTCCTCCATACTATTCCTAATCCCCATGTGCATGACTGAGCACTTGTTTACTTTAAATCTGCCATTCCTGTTACACTTATATAATTTATTTAAATCTGTCCTAAATATATCAACATCCTCTTTCTTACTAACTTTCTTGCTGACTTTTGTGTCATTTTTGCGAATTTAGATATTTTAGATGATTTTTCATCAAGATCATTAATGTAAGGCACAAAAATGTAAGAGGCCTAGCACAGATCCCTGTGGAATACCACTCAGATCAGGTATCTATCCATGTTTTGCCCATTCTTACCTTTTGCCTTCTACTGCTTAACCAGCTTACAAGCCATCTTAAAAGTTTACCACTAATATCACATGCAATGAGCTTTTTTCTTATCTTTGGTGCGGTACCTTATCAAATGCCTTAGCAAAATCTAAATATACAACATCTACCGCTTTCTCCTTGTCAACCCAGTCATAAACTTCATCAAAGAACTCCAACAGGTTTGTCAGACATGATCTGTTCCTGGTGAAGCCATGTTGACTTTGCAGATTACTTTATTCCTCTCAAAAAACTTTGACATGCTCTCCTTAATCATTTTTTCCATTACCTTACATGTAACAGAAGTTAGACTCACTGGTCTGTAATTACCAGGTGAGCTTCTGCATCCTTTTTTAAACAGGGTAACTACAACTGCATCCTTCCAGTCCCTTGGTAATTCTCCTGAGTAGATGACTTCTTGAACAAATTTGCCAAAGTCCAATTTCTATCCATTTCATAAAGCAGATTAGGATGGATGCCACCCACTTCAGTATTCTTATCAACTTGTGGTTTCTCTAGCACTTAATCACACCTTCTTTAGTGAATTCTATCACACCTAATTTAACCTCTTCTTCTTTGATCCTCCTTGCTGGCTCTGGTACATTGTCTAATCTTTCCTTAGTGAACACTGAACTAAAATATTAGTAGATTCGCTATTTCTTTCAAAGACTCAACAGTTTCTCCCTTATCATTCTTTAATGGCCCAATTCTCTCCCTTTTTGTCTGTACCTAACATACCTGATGCTTTTGCTATCACATTTTATGTTACTTGCTATCCTGCTTTCAGATCATGCTAATGCTGCTTTGTTAACTCCGTTAACTCCATTCCTCTTTTCAATATATTTTTCCAATAACTTATTTTTGCTCCCTTTTAAATTTATTTCTAAATTAAATTTGTTCCTGAAGTTCTGTTTTTGTCACTGCTTTCATCTCTTTCCAAGCTTTATATTTTGCCCTTTTAGGCTTAATGCCTTCTCTGGTGATCCAACGTCGTTTCTTCTGTGCACTTTTAAGAAATTTGTATCCTCAGACCTCTCTCCTGTTAAGATGTTCCCCTCAACGTGACAGTTAAAATCTCCCATTATTAATGCTGGTACTATTGAAAATTATAGAAGAAAACGGAAGCAATAGTTAATAGTTTAATAAACAACTGAATTTAACAGTCAACTTTAAGCAATTAAGGAACCGACCAGTTCCTTCGACATGACCGCTCCGTCGCTCGAGGAAGTCAGAGGTATCGTGAGAAAGGCTAGAAACAAATCTGCGCCAGGAGCCAACGGAATTCCATATTTGGTGTATAAGAAATGCCCAAAAGCGATGAAATGTCTTCACGTGTTCATCGAAAAGGCATGGATAACAGGCACAGTTAGCGATGAATGGAAACAAGCAGAAGGCATTTTTATACCCAAGGAGAAGGACTCCCGCGGCCTGAAACAGTTCAGGCCGATTTCGCTGTTGAACGTTGAGGGAAAGATCTTCTTTGCCACCATGGCCCAAAGACTCACGCGATACATGATGGCAAACCAATACGTCAATGCCTCTGTGC
>MPNW01000226.1:17724-34868 GCA_011800805.1 Hirudo medicinalis | reverse complement strand
GGCTATTTAAGAAGCTAAGTCAGGGCATTCTTCCCTTCTCTCTCCAACTCTTCCGGCTATGTCGCTACGCTGCTACTCCAGCAGTTATGTTGTCAGTCGAAGAATTGTTGCCGTTGTTGTAAATAAACTTTGTAGCGTCTTCGTCGTCAATGCCGCTGTCGCTACAATCACTACTTTAAAAATATTTTTGTACTGATTTATAAGTAATATTAAATGTATGTGGAGATGATGGTCATAACTCCTAATATCATACTTTTAAATTAGTAATAAAATTCACCATATTTTCATTCATGTTCGAGAAATAAAACCTTTAGTGGAGGGGCAAAAATTCTGGTCCATTCTTTAAAAAAGTAGAACAATTGTTAATTTCCTAGTTTTATGTTCCACCATTTAGCAGAAATCATGCCGCAATTGCATGAAAACAAGTCGTAATAGTATCATCATTAACAATAATAATCAAAATAAACAGTACAATTAATGAGCATATCCAGTCAATTCACCAAACATACCATTGTCAACAGCACAACATAGAATTCCAAATTCCTAAAATAAACTTTGGGAAAAAGTTCAACAATAGCTGTTAACATAATAGCCTTTTTGGAACATGCTAACAGCCATAATCTTTATGCACAAATTTTGGTTCAATAAAGAATTAAAAATAAACATTCACAATTACACTGAACTTAGAAAGTGATGACACAAGCTGCAAATTTTAAACAAATGTTGAAAAAGTGAATTTCTAGTTATACACAGCTGTATTCATAAAGTGTCTTTGATTTTTGTGAGGATTTGGAAGACTGAATTTCTCTATATCTTTCATTTCCACTTCCGAGAGGAAAGCCTGAAGTATTGCTGACCTTCACAGTGGCAGCAGTTGCAGGTCTGACCATGCAGACTTTGGGGTTTCCTGAATGACTGTCATTCTCACATGAGCGGTCGATTGCAGCTTTCCTGCCAATGACTCGTTCCTGACTGGGACCAGCTGATTTTGGCCTCATAAAAGCAGAAGTTTGAGCAGAACTGAGTTTGGAAAAGTTAATTTCTTTTTGTCCATAAATGTGGTAGTTCTCAAGACCTTCTGAATTCTTCTGATATGACTTGATCAAATTTTGCACCACTCCATCAGATTGGTAAGGCACATCTTCCACCGCAATTCCTTGCGTCCCATCGGATGTGAAAACTCTACCCTTGACAGCCTGATGTTGTAATTCTCTGGACTCCTTTTTCCTCAGGACAACAACTGGAGATTGATGATCCACGTTTTTCAAAAGACCACCAACATCTGGGGATCCACCTCTAACAAAAATGCACTTCGATCCCATCAAAGGGTTTGGAACATCCTGCTGAATTCCTACTCCGCACTCATTTCTGAATTTCTGGTTCTCAGCAGGTCCACGATCAGAGAAGTTCTCCTGGAGACTTTTTGAATAATGAAGAGAGTTGGAAGCACGTTTACTTCTTGATCCAAACATTGAGGCATCATCACATGGTGGTCTCCAACTGCTGCTTTCTCCACTTCTTCCACAATTACCACTTTTAGGTTTAGACGGGGTGGTATTCTTGCATCGAGTAGCCCCATCACTGAATATGCTCCCCTCAGACCTTCCGCATCTTGTCAAAGTTTGGGAGGATTCAAAGGTGACCGGAGGACGAGGATCAAGAGGCAGGTTTTTGTCACAAAACACATCATCATCAAGAGCTACTCTTTTCTGAATCAAGAACTTCCTCTGAAAATATAAAAGAATGAAGATAAACTCAAAGTGAATATTTTTTTTTATTAAATTAGTTAAAATTGCACAAAGTAAAATTGTAATATTTGTAATTAATGCAAAATTTATTAGGTAATAATTGTAACTCAGTTTGATAATTACAATTAAGTCTAGCAATAATATTTTTAGAATTAATTAGAATTATTAGGAAAAGAAGCCTCAATTCACTTTCAAATCAACTTTATTTTAATAAAATGAAAGCCAACTGAGCACAAACCCTGGACTTTGGAGATTGGTTGCATTCACTGAGGAACTGATTGAGTGTGATTGTTTCCTCATCGACATCACTTGTTCCAACATTTCTCTTGGATTTCTTTTTTGCAGAAAGATCTGAAGCTGGCGGGATAACATTCCCTAGTGTTTAAGGAATACAATTCTCTGAAATAAACATATTTTTCATGCTCACCTGTTTGTTGAGCACTGTCGACGGACTTGTTTTTTCGAAAGACTTTAAAAAAAACAAATCAAATGATTTCAAACCAAATTAACCAAAAATAAACTAAATCCGCTAATCATAAAATACAACATAAAGATTCACATCAAATTCGTTTCTAACCAGTTTTTATCTTCCAGTCTCCAAACTTTGAACTCATTTCAAAAGGTGAAACTGTCTTACTCTCTGATCGAGTTGGAGTGGTCTCAATAGAAATGAAGTCATCCTGTGATTTTCCTAGGTAATTAAATTCAATCTATCAGACTTATTTGCCAGTTGTTGAATTTGATTAAGTTGAATCAAGGTCTCTCTCTATCTGGGATTTCGTAGAACTTGTTTAAGTTATATATTTCACACACAAATTGAAAATCAGATTTAAAATCCATCTTTACTTATTGGACTTCCAACATTGCAATCCTTCTTGAGGCTGGACAGAGAATCAAACTGTCCCAAAGATTTTGACTGCAAAGAACAACATTTGATTTAAATTGTATGTTTAAATAATTTCCTTGTTAAATATGCTAAAATTGAGAAAAACAAAAACCAATGTTTTGAATTAATACAAAATGTATCTCTCAGCCTTACTTCGTTGTTGGGTGATTGGTTCTTCTTAGCAGAATTTGTGAGCTCACACTTTGTCCTTTAATTAAAAAGAAATTAATAACAATATTAATCATCATCATTACAAATAACCACAATAACGGTTATAAATATAAAAGAAAAAGCAATACTAATTAGGTACTTTTTCTTAGGCTTTGATGGCTGATTATCACTTTTTGATGACTTATTTTTCATTTCTGAAAGCCTTTCACTGAACAAATAAACATTTTTGAGGGGAAATTAAATTAAATGTAAGATTTAGAATCACTCACATCAGAGATTTTTGTTGCTGCTGATGGTTCTCAGTGCTTACATCGCTTTCCTCCTCTGCGCTTGCTTTGAACGTCCTCAACTGGTCGGTCAAGATCTGGTTTTCTTCCTCTGTTCGGTCGTACATCTGGTCGAAGGCAATAAAACATTGATTGTTTGAATTTAATGTACTCATCTTTTAAGCATAATCACTGCATGTTTACATTGGGATTGTAATTGGGATGATCAAACACTTTATCCTGAGAGTTTAAAACCATTCTCTCGTTGTAATTCACTCATACGTCCTTCTTCCATTTTGTTTAACCTTTGAATTGTAACAGAACACCACAGCAGGCCACCATGGACCCACACTTGCAAGTTTAAAGGTGAAAATCAAAACAACTCACATGTTCAATTCTTCTCAATCTCTCGGTTTCAACGTTGAGGTCTGCTATGGTGCTTCTGTTGTCAGCCACCTGCCTCTGCAGGCCTTGCACGGAATCCTTGAGGCGACCAATTTCAAGGGAACTCTTCCTGATCTCCGTGGACAGGGTCTTGTTGTCGTTTTCCAGGCCTTCAACAGTCTTTGCCAAGTTGGCATTCTCCTCTTTCAAGGCTGTTACTTCAGTGTTCACCGAGCAACTTCTAATCTTCTCCAGGTGTTTTTCCTGTTATTTTCATTAAATTATTAAAAAGAAATAAAACACAATTGAAATAGAAATGCCATTTGCAATTTCAACTATTACAAGTGTTTGAACCCAGCAGTTTAGTAAAACTTTCTGCATAGAAATATCACTGAGACGTCATCATGTTCATAAGAGATGTCGTAACATTCACAAGAGATGACATCATATTTACCATCACAAAAGCACACCTTAAACAACCCATCTTAATGCTACCACAACAATGCCCAATCACTTACACTTAATGCTATCATAACTATAACTCACTAGAGAGGAGATTTTTTCTCTTGCAAGTTTAAGATCTGACTTAAGAAGTCTATGGACACCCTTGAGGCTCCCATGATCTTCTTGAAGCCTCTCAAACTCAACTCCAAGCTTGTCGTGGAGTTTCTGTAAAGCTCTGCAGTTGTCCTCCAAGGAATTTCTTTCACACGTCAAGCACTCCATCTTCATTGTTCCTTCGGCCAAGGATGCTTTCAACACGTTAATCTGAGATTCTAGGGTAACATTTTGAGACAAGGTGGTGGTATGCTCGACTTGTAGACTAGCAAGTTGTGACTGAATTCTCTGCAACTGAGTTTGAAGGGATTCCATGTATGATAAGTCATCCTGTGGCTGTTCATCAAGGGCACTTCTCAAAGAATCAACTTGCTTCCTCATCTCAACCACTTCTTGTAACAATGAGTCCCTCTGCAAGAAGACCGATGAAACCATCAAATCAATTAATCAATTAATCCATCATTCAATCAATCAGTCGGTCAATCAATCAGTCAGTCAGTCAGTAAAAACTGATTCGATTAATGGAATGACCACTTATCAAAACTAACATGTTTCTGAGTTTTTGCCAGATTATCTTTTAGTCTGAGAATTTCTTGTGTAGCACCAGGGGATTGTCCATATCTTTGAGTGACTATAAGAGTCCTTCAAGGAAGTCAAATATCATCCTTAATCAGTTTGGTTCAATAATCTTGAAAGTTAAGTTAGCTAAGTTACCTATCCTTTGAAGCATTTAATTCCTCCTTTTTCAAGAGGGAATTCACTTCTGATTGCAATCTTTCTACCTCATGTTTTTGCTCATCCAAACTGAAAGCATTGATTCGGATCAGATATATATATCGGACGTTTGTCGGATCGGACATTTTAGTAGTTTTGTCACATGAACTCAAATAATGAAAAATTTTCATCTGAAGAAGATCATAAATGTTTACTTAGGTTTACCTCTCCACCAGTTCATTTATTTTCTTCTGTTTATTTCCCCCCTCAACAATTTTTTCTTCAAGCATCTGTTCTGTTAATCTGAAAAATTTTCTTTCATCTTATCAAAGCAAAAATGACAATGACTTGTTCCATAGCAAAGAGATCAAATATCAACACGATTACTAATTTTATTGCTACAAATACAAATTAATTCCTTGGGTGGTCATAAATAACTGAAACATAAATAATATAAAAAAGTTACTTCAACTTAGGAGGAACCAATTCTCCGGACACGAACGCTTCACACTTCTTACTCATGCGTGACAGTTCTTCAACGAGATTCTGAGTCTTAATCTTTTCATTCACCAATTCCTAATGGCAGTAAAAGTTGACATCAATAACAATTGAAAATGCAGTTGCTGATGAAATGGAGACGTGCCTCTCTGAGGGAGCTTATCAGTTTTTCATCGAGTTCAGACGTCTGCTTCAAACCATCAACCTCCACTTCGAGTTCGTGGAATTTCAACTCCAGATGTTTCAAGTCATCAGAGGCTTTCCTCAGTTCTTCAAAGATGTATTTTCATTTTAATTGTTTTTCTCAATTTTTATTGCCAACAAAACCTGGTACTCACCAACGACTTCTGATGTCATTTCATTGATGTTATTTTCCAGCTCCAAAATGACAGAGGACTTGTCTTTCAACTGAGCCTTGAGTCTTTTGGACTCCTTCTCGAATTCCATCCTATCCCGAAGGTAGGCCTCGTCCTTGGCCTTCACTTCTTCAAGGCAGCTCTCCAGATCCCTGGTCCTCTTCAGACAAATGTCTGCCATCTTCTTTAATTCCACGAGTTCTGACTCGAGTCTGTCTCTTTCTTCCAGAAGATTCTTCACTTTCTTTTCAGCAGACTCTACATTGAGAATGAGTTGTTGCTTTTCAGCTGACAACTTGATATTTTTTGACTCAAGAGATTTCATTCTTTCCTGGTTTTGTTCTAAAAGTTGATTTGTAGTCTGGGAATGGCTCTTAAGTCTTTCATTGTCGTCTCTAAGCAGAGCCAGCCTTTTAAGAACTTCTTTCTCTAAATCTTCCCTGCTGAGGAAAACCTCATTATTTTTGTGTTTGGAGGACTCATCAGATTCATTATCAATGTCATCACTGCTGGGAGAAGTTGCACTATTCCTAATTGTTGCCTTGTCGAGATTGAAGGCTTTCAAAAGATTTTCTGAGAAGTAAAATTTATCCTCCATTTCAAGTTCCAGTTTCTGCAGTTTTGCTTCAAGTGCAATGATTTGTGACTGACTGGCCTGCAGCAGTTGATCAGCAAGTGATCCAACAACATCTTCAAAAGATCACAAAAGTGCTCCTGAATTATTACGACAATATTTTTAAAGCAATTGAAAACAATGCACACCTTGGCTGCTATCAAAATTGAGAGGAGTGTGCAAGCTGTCCTCCATATATGACATTCTTTTCTTTGTTTCTTTTTCCATCTCAAAATGTTCAATCTTCATGGTCAGATGTTTCATCTTTTCCTTGTATTCCTCCAGTTCCTGAGTTTCAATATTTTGCTTTGAAATGCTCAACGATTTGCTTTGAAAACTGATACAAACCTTGTTGCTTTCGTCGACAGCTTTCTTGTATCTCGCCAATTCAACTTCTGCTTCAAGGAAATGTTGTGACTTGACTTTCAAAGACTCGACTTGATCTTCGAGAACCTTCCTGCTGTCCATGAGGATACAGTTGTCAATCTGAAGTTCCTCCACTCTGTCCTTGAGAAAATCAAATTCAATCATCTGATCTTTGTACTTCTGCAACTCCTTCTCCAATTTCTCCCCAACTTCTGCCTGCAAAACACATCAAAAGAGTGCACCAATTCAGTGATTTATTGAACTTTTAGATTTTAGTCAGGGGTGGTTTTACCAAATGATAATTTCAACGGTCCTAGTTACATTTCTAATACAAAATCCAATCATTTAATTACAATGTTACTTTTAAGTTAATAAAATAAACTGTTTGAGTAAAATTTAAAGGAAATAATGATTAAACTATCATCATGTACATCCATGAAGACAACATCTATTAACCCTTTCTTTATAGATGTCTAATTCATCTCTGTAGAATTTACCCATCCTGGCCTGCTGGGTCAAGTCAAAATTCTGTAAAAAGATTATGTATTCAGTTTGTACCTCAATTTATGTGCATAACGATAACGATTCTGAGCTTGATTAAGGCGTCTGCCTCCAGGGGTAATTATAAATCACCATATAATCCTTAAAACCTTTATAGACTGACAAGAAGTGTGATAAAACAAATATAATGACAACAATTTCCCAGATGAAGGGAAACACAGGTTGAAACCACAAAAGCAAGTTCCCAAGAGCAGATCGACCGAGGAAATGCCGAGCAATTAAGGCAGTCACGAGCAAAGAATTCTTCAAAGGTTTCACAATTTTCGACCATGCAAAAGTTAATAACATTAAATTCGGATCCCAGTAATGATTTCAGAAGTGAATTAATTTCAAACTCTGGAAAAAATCAAGTTGAAGCATGTAAAAGTGATGTTGGCATATTGCTAATCTAATGATGCACCGACAGCCTCTCCAAAATCAGGTCTCGTGCAAAAAATGAGCTGATTATGACTAGTATTTGTTAACAGGATATTACCAAATTTATTATTAAATTAATTAAAGTCTACAAATGTATGGGTTTGAAGTTGTTAAGCATTACAAAAGTACAGAAATATTATGCGAAGCAAAAGTAAATGAAGAGCGACGAGCAACTAGATAGTCACACTTAATGACTTCATCAAAGTATAATTATTGAATAAATGTAATTAAATAATATTTACAATTAAATAATATTTATAATTAAAAAATATATGTAATTAAAATATTATAATAATATCATAGAATTTAATACAAATATCGATAATCAAAATATAATAATGTTCATACAAACCTCAATCTTTAATTTCTGAATATTCTTCTTGACAATATCCATCTCATCCTCCAATTCAGTGATCAAGTCACTTTTGTCCAACCTAGAACAAAATGGTTAATTCGATTAAACTGGCAATTAATTTTGAATTGATCAATTATTGATAGCTAGATTTTATTCAACAATGGATATTCAACAAATAAACAACAAGACAACATTAACTCGGTCATCTTACAATCACACGCATTCACTTCCTAACGATTCCATTTATTGACGAGCACGTTGAAATCAATGAGCATTCAGTGCAGCAACAATTTGAAAATGATTACGGACAATAACCCGACAACTGCCTGGATAATTCCAAACATTGGATGAATACTTAATGAACCAAACATGTCTCAACATGTTGCTCCTTAAAAAGATATTTTTAAACCTAATTTCATTTAAAGTTTAGTATCCTGGTATCAGTTTACTGTTTAGAAGGTCTCAAATGACAGCCATGAGTCAAATGACTTACAGCTCCTGCTTGAGCTTCCTCGTGACGGCCTTGTACTCGGCTTGACCGACCAGGTTGGACATTTCCATGTTTATCAAGGACAGCCTGTTGGAGCTTTTATTCCTGCGACCTGTCTTATTGCCCCACTGTCCATCGACTGTAATTCTGCCAAAGTCGTCAATGTTGATCACGTTCAGTGCCTGATGCAGGACTTTGATCTCCTGTTATTATAAGAATAAAAGCAACTATAAAGTAGGTGTATCTGCAATTCAATATTCTTGCATATTCTATATGTAGATGCTATATCCAATAAACAAAATTTCACATTGAAATTGATTAATAATGTATTTATGATAATTATAACGTTTATAATTAACCAATTATAAATTGGTCTTCAACCTGGATATAGGCATCCCTTTGATTTATCAGGTTGCTGAGGTGGGTGTACAGAGTGAGCGTTGAGTCATCAATATCCTTCAAGGGAATGTTTACATTGAGCACTGCTTTGGAAAAATCTGTTACCTGTTTGATGTTGTATTTTGAATAATTTTGGTTTTAATGGTGAGTGAAAGTAGAAAATAAGTGGTTTTTAAAAGGAGGTACAAAGCGGCTTCAAAATTATCAAATATTATTACGAGGCTTTGATGAATTCAACATCACGCTGCCTAAGAAATGCTGTTGTGAATCATTCTTCAACCAAATCCCGAATTAATATGTTTGAAGTTGTGCGATTCATCAACATCAACCATTATCAACAATATTTACGTAATGGACATAATGAGTAGACTTGTCAAAAAATTAGACCACTACGCAAGCGATCTTATTCATTTTCAGGACGAAGAGTTTTCATCAAAAGATTGCTAATGTTGGAATGTTAATTATGTTAATCAGGCAGTGGCTTCTACATTTAGATTGAAAAGAGGCGACATGCAACGTCAAAAAGAAAGAAAAATACAGAACTTCTAAGAGGGAAACTGCAACATTTCAAGATATCTACCAGGATAAGTCACAGCCGGAGACGACAATTAAACTGCAGAGGTTGGCTCCTAACCATTAAATGCAATTAGATACACCATTATCGTATGGCGTAAAGGCGTATAGGTAAACATAATTTAGTGTAAACAGAAGTATTTTCAGAACGGGGGGGGGGGGGGGGGGGTGATTGATGTCTTAAAAAAAAAAACTAAAACTAAAAAACTCGTCTCGTGTGCATTATTTTAAAATATGTGCAATGAAGAGGCCGTCAATCATGCCGGGCAGGCATGTTGCATGTCTGAGAAATGTCGGTTACAAACGGAACTTTTTAAGTTCTGAAATGCCAGTTTTCTCACTAAAGTTGCATAATCATTAATACAAATTACATGTAGTTTTTTACATGTACATTTCTTTTCTTAATCGTCGAAATGATGTGAGAGGCATCCACGCACATTTTTATTTATTTAAATTTATGGTCCGCAAATATTTACTCCGACTTTCGTACAAGTTGAGTCAGTAAGAGACAAACCTACTAAATTGGCGAATAAAAGTATAAGTGTGCACGATCATGGTAATGACGATTGTGAGTTAATGTCCATTTCGAAATAGTAATGCAGCGATGAAGCGTAATGGATGTGAAGATGATGGGATCTGTTCTGATGATTATGATGATGATCGTGACCGTGATGCAACGGAAAAACTAGGGCGGAATGAATGAATGGAAGAGAAACCTGTTTGATATACTGCATGATGGAGTGTTGTATGTCCACGTGAAGTTCCTTGATGACTTGGATGTGGTTTCCTCGCTCCTCGCACTGAACAGCACAACCCAACAGGAGCAGGATGGCTGCGTCTATGTGGTCCCTCGCAGAAGCTTAAAACATTAGCATTAGCACTTAATTTTGTGACAATTTTAGGATGGTCACCCGGTTGATTCATCAGCCAACATTCAGAGATAACCTTCTATTAGTATTCGGAGTTTAATAGAGGAGATGTTGTTTTCATGCTCAGCATCAAAAGAAGACGATGAGTCAAGGTCTAGAAAATTGTTGTGAGAGTATGATTTGCTTTCCATGCAGCACGCGAGAGGCTGTCTCCTACCGACAGCGTCTGTACGTGGCCCACAAGTTCATCGATGAAATTTCAAAGCGAGAAATTCAAACTGCTCGATCATGCGTTTCACGAGTTGAAAGTCACATCTGGGCCACCCAGAAACAAAGCAGGTGCAGGAAAATCCAGATTGAACCGTTGAGAATTTCATTTCATTCGACAAGTAAACAAAGATCTTGCAGGATGGAAAGGCGACTCATGACTCTCATACACCGAAGATTTATGGAAAACAATGGAATGGTAATCCGAGAGAATCACAGCAACACAACGACCCGGAAGGTGTAGACAGGCAATTACAATTAGTACCGGAGGTCGCGTGCACACGCCCTTAAGAATCGAGTTAACCTGAATCGCTTGTGCGTGAGCGACCAACGCAATGCTGCACACCTGGCAAACGGTAAAGACTGAGTGATGCGCTGATGTTAGTAATAGCCACACGCACAAATAACAAACAAAATGGCACAAAATATTCATGGACAAATTGGAAAGCAAAGCTGCTCTCTCACCAGTGTCTGGTTGGTAGCAGATGAAGAAGATGTCAGGTGGCTTCATGATGATGTACTGTTGCAAAACTTCCTGCAAGCACAATGATTCAGTCATCACACGTGGTTCCTTTCCATAGAGCGAGCCTTTGTGAGGATTTTTGTGTGTTTAAATGAAAACAATCTCCAGAAACAATTTCTCAGAGTAAACGTGCCAAGGTCTAATAATAATAATAACAATAACAATAATAATAATAAGGTCTTATGGTTGCACTTTCTGCTGGAAACATTGTCTGAGAAAATATGCAGTTTCAAGTGGAATGAAAGTTATGTTGGAAAACCTCTGTTTGAAACACAAACACTTCAAAATTTAAGCACCAGTTTCAAATGTCACCACTCCCAAGCTTTTAGGGCTTTTGATAACTTCAGCTGCTAGAAACATTAAACACTTCATAGAATTGCTTGCTGTCAGTCTTGAATTGCCAAGAAGGTCCACACAAATACCTCTATCATCAATGTCAATGAATAGGATTTATCAAACTACATTCACACATCTGAATACTAAACTCACCAGAAAAGAAATGAGTTTTCATGACAAAAACTAAATAATGTGTTTAAGATTTAATTATGAATCTAAATATTATATATTATACATCTAAATAATACTTAAACTTATTTAAAACTTAACTTAACAAATTTTAAACCTGATAAAAGGAGCGGACATTTTTTAACAAAATCTCCCAATTTTGAATCCTGTCGTTCACATCCTCAACCTTTCCAACAATTCCTTCAAGGCTGCTTCTGTTGTCACTGTTGAGAAAACAAATTAAATTTCATAACATGATGGATAGCTATTCAAGTGCTCAAAACCCACATTTGTTGGAAAATTTCATTTAATAAGTATCCATCAATTAAGTCACTGTAGGTGATTCTTTCTATGCTGAATGTCTGAACCTACAAGAATGAATCATTGATGTTCAAATAATGTCATCCATGTGAAGTACAAATATTTTTTAAGAGTCTAGTGTAATATGAAAAATGTTTATTGACAAAACAAAACATAACTTTATATCTACTCTTGAAAAGTATTTAATTAGTATTTATAATTCTGCATAAATTCATTATATAAATTTTTGATTTATGGATTGAATTGTGCTGCAATCTCTCAACATGTGCAAACGTTACCCAAACTATGAGAGGAGACTTTAAGTAATCTTCTGACATAATTAGAAACTTTTACAGTATTTTAAAAATTTTGATTAAGAATAAATTCACAAATTCATCGTGGATGACAACCAATTTCAAACTAGTCTTAAAGTTTCAGCAATATTTGTGAATAATCCAAATGAAGCTTGTCCGATGAAAATTGACAACAAAATACAGAATCAAGCTCTCCCATCCGTATTTATGAGAGCGTTGTCTGTTGTCAACACAAAACTTTTTTAGCCTAGCGAATGATATTGTTTGAATTAGTAATTAAAAAATTTATTTAATTAATAAAGCAGGGCAAATAATGCAAGTAAAAATTATTAAGTTGTTATATTAGCGTTAAAATATCAATTGTTTGTGGTGATACATACTCTCCAATATAATGAAGCCCGATTCATAAAAATGAATTAAAACTGAATTTTTTTAATTAATTGAAAAAAATACAAATGGGAAGGCACTATCACATTTATTCATTAAGCCTTACAAATACAATTTCTAAAATCTAAAATGTAATTCCGTGATGATGGATCTGAAGCGATAACTTCGTTTAAGTTGTATGCATTATCGACTGAATTTAAGACTGTCATTGTTTTTATTAATAATATGGTTATGTTCACTGGTCTGTTCACCATCACGGATCTTCTCATGCAATGGCAAACCGGATGCTTATGGAAAACGAATTTATCATAAAGCTGGTTTCGAAAAATCAGAACATCAAAATGTCAAATACTTTCTAAGTTGGACATCTGAAAGTGTCTATTACATAAAATATTATCAAGACGAAATGAATGATCCGAATAATAACTCGGAATAGAACTTTGACGAAAGAACAGGTAAATTGGGGTAAAATCCGTAATTGGGGAGTTAACCAACATATCAGTATCTGATATGTAGTATTAACTATCTTTAGTTTTCGGTTGTCCTAGAAGGAACTTCCGCTCACCCCTGTTTTGTGTTCACTTAAGGGGTTGGCAAACTTTTTTGGGCTACTAGGCTATTTCAAGGGGTCAAGAAGGCCCTAGGTCACTAAGCCAAAAAAACAGAATGTCAAAGCAATGGTTGTTTTATTAAAAAATACAGTACGATCAATGGGAAGCATGATGTTGCATGTTCAAAGAAACAGATACAATATCAAGTTCCAATGTTGAGGAAAAGTGTCTTTAAGCTCATCGTCACTGAGCTGAGAGCGCAGCTTGATCTTACAAGATATGCAGCGCCTGTCAAGATGACACGCTTTCTTAAACGTGGGAGTCAAGACTGTGGGACTCTGATTATTGCAGCTCAGAAGATGGGTGCCTATCATTAGAATCAATAGAATGTCGGCAATAGTTGCACAGTCTAAGTCTAATAAAGTTGCTCGAAGCTTTGAAAGATAACAGCTCAATTCTTTGCGAATACAGGAAGTTCGGAAGTCAAAAGGATTCTCAGCTAACAACTGAAATACGAAATTGCATCAATAGATGGATTTGGACTTATCCCTTTTCTCAAGGCGCAGGAATTAGTGATAGTGGAAGGTCACTCCAGAATGCCTGATAATGAATACATTAAAAGCATCAAAGTCAGAACTGCCGTCCTCTCAAGCAACCTCAGGATCTCTAAGTATCATCCAGAGATAAACTTGATGTGATGCCGGATGTGATGCCGTCGAGTGCCTGGACCTTATCTTCCAAGTTTGCCCAGATATGGACATGTAAAGAAGGGAGCGGCATAATAACTTGTCCGACAGCTAGAAAAGAAGCTGAACAAGGAAGGGTGTTGTATTAACATCAAAGTTAAGCCTAGAATAAGCACTGCGGGTACTCAAAAGTCCAGACCTAGTGGCATGGGAAAAGAAGCAGCAGTCCACAGTCTGCGATGTCTCTGACATAGCCCCATTAGATTAAGAACATATATCCAAAGTAGGCAAATATGACGTCAAAGAATATATGAGTGTCAAATACCAGTCCAAGTGAATTCCCTCCTCCGAAGGATTACTTGACTGCATTCGTCTGCAAATCGGAGAGGATCTCAATCTCAATCGCATTTCTCTCGGCACTGCATCGGTTTCACCAGAATAATGTTAATGAATTTATCAACTACAGCTTTTTCTAGCCCTTATTTCATGTGGACATATCACAAGCGATGAACGCAAAGCGATTATTCATCCTAAGTCATTTTTATTGATTTTAAAATTATAATTTTTAATTTAATGTAGATTATATTAAATAAACAGTTTGCACCTTTTTATGTTGATAAATGCAACTCAGCAACAATGTCCCAAGAGCAACAACTGTTCTGTTCTCCAAATTCAACATCAGCAAGTTTTAGAAATAATAGGATTTAGTAAAATTGAAACACTCCTCCATTTGTGCAATCGACAAACATGCAACTAATTTATGTCATTTAAATATATGAAACCACAAATTGATATATTTTAGTAATAATTATCAAAATGGTCAAAAAACAAAAGAAGATAAACTTCAAAGCCGGTGAATGTTGCTCATAGACAAAAAAAAATTGATTTTAAACAATAAGTAAATTTTTAATTTAGAGTTGAAAAAAACTGACTATAGCATTTTTTTTTAATTTTGTGAGCAATTTTATTGAAACAAGCATCGAAATAACAAAGCAACACAAGAATCCAAATAAAATAACTCAAGGGTCAGCCTTAAGGAAACGCACTTCCGCTATCAGACTGACCCTAATTAACACGTCACGAGAAGGCTCCGCAAGAAAAAAAAAAGAAAACAATTGAACTATTTACAGAATACCGCGCAATATGTACAACTTGTAAGATTTTTTAAACAACAGATAAAGAATATTAAAAGGATGAGATTGAAATTGGTCTTTTATTGATATTGGAATTGTAGAGTATAATCTAGGACCGAAACATTGAATAGAAAAGAGTTTGAAAGTAGATTTAGCAAAGGATGGACTATATTCATGTGTGGAACGAAGAAAGTGATTAGGTTTATTATAGTTATTGCTATCAGAAAAGAAACCTGTAAATATCTTGGGTAGAGCATTATAATCATAAGAAAACATAAAAAGTGCAATTTGTAAACTATGAATTTGATAAATGTTTAACAGGTTATTATTAACAAAAGTTGATTTGGTTGAAGACAAAAATGGTAATAAGAAAACAATTCTAATAATACGTTTTTGTAATACATTTAACCTATCTAAATGAGAATGATAAGTAGAAACCCATACAATGTTACAGTAAGTTAGATAAGGATAAATAAGAGAAAAATACAATAGAAGAGCTATTTTAGTATTAATGAATGGGCGGATTCTTGAAATAACACCAATGTTTTTAGCAATTAAAATTTGAATGTAAGTAATATGTTTAGACCAAGTCAAATGTTCGTCCAACAAAATTCCAAGATACCTAATTGTAGTAACCCTATTTAGGAGACTATTGTTAATAGAAATGGGAAAGTCAAATCATACAGATTTTTTAGAAGAATGAAAAATAATAAAGCTTGATTTATTTAAGTTAAGAAATAAGTGATTAGAAACAAACCAATTACTAATAATAACCAATTCATTATTTACATCTTTTCCAGAAATATACATAGTAATGTCATCAGCATATAATAATAATTTAATCATTTTAGACGTACAACTAAAATCATTCATATATATAAGAAACAACAATGGACCCAAAACAGAACCCCGAGGCACACCACATCCATTATTACATCATCCGAAAAAACGTTATTGAAAAAAACCCTTTGACACCTATCAGACAAATAATTAGAAAACCAATTTAATACAATACCCCTGATACCATAATTTTCAAGTTTTTGTAATAATATGTGATGATTTACAGTATCAAAAGCCTTTTGTAAATCAAGAAACAGAGTAAGAACAACATCACCAACATCAATGGAATCGGAGACAGCAGATTGTAACAATAATAATGGCATACAAAAAGAGTGATTTTTTCTGAAACCAAATTGTGAGGTATTTAACAAATTATATTTATCAAAATAGTCATAAAGTCTGTTATGCAGAATTTTTTCAATAAGTTTGGAAAAGTAAGGTAAAATGGATATAGGCCGATAATTATTAAAATCATTATGGTCACCAGATTTAAACAAAGGAATAACTTTAGCAGATTTTAATTCTAAAGGAATAATACCAGTGCGAAAAGAACTATTAAAAATTGAAGGTAAAGGTTCCGCAATCAATGATATAAATTCGTATACAATACAAGGGTCAATGTTATCAATACCACAGCTATGAGAAGTATTAAGAGAATGTGCAAATTTAATAATTTCCAAAGGACTAGTAGGAAGGAAGCTCATGGATTGTAACTGAGGTTGATTGAGAAAAGAATGAAATGAATCATTTGTAGATGCAAGAATGTTATTAGTGATTCTCTTACCAATACTGGAAAAATGCTGATTAAATTTATTAGCAACCTCACAATGGTGTAATAATGGTGTAAGTAACTGATCATTATCATCAAAAAATGAAAAAGTATTATCTGTAGCACCTGTCTTATGACCTATTAAAGACTTTATTAAATTCCATGTTTTATGCAAATTACATTTATATTCAGAGAAAAGGTAATTATAGTATGATTTCTTAGCAGCCATCTTTAATTGAATGAGTTTTGCGAAGAAATTGATGATATTTCAGAGGCGAGATTCATCGTTCGTGGGGTTATAATAATAACTCACTTACAAGATACCAAGGCTCAAGAGATTTTATTCAATTATCATTTTAGCTATCCATCAGAAGTTTTCAACAATTCGCGAAAACCTCAGCCGCTTTAAGGTTGTCATTTTTCAAATGTTATAAAATCTTGTAATGCTGTAGTGGCACTAGTAATAATAGTAATAATGTCAATAAACCATCCATAAAAACAGTACTGCATTAAATGAAAATATAGTTTATCAATTTTATCCATTTTTTATTCCTTAAAATGTGGAAATTACAACTTCAAACTTTTTCATATGGTACTCAACATTTCAGTTCTCTTTTACCTGAAGTACGTGACTCAACTCTCTTCG